>SKCR01040769.1:0-58808 GCA_019454045.1 Zanthoxylum bungeanum
TACTTTGATCGGTTGAGATTCAAAACTTTTCCATGGATGTGAGGAAGCTCCAAGCTTTCTTTTGCATTCCAAACTCAAGGGTGGGTTTCCCTATCACCTTAAATTGACTCCCAAAGTGCTAGCAATGGTGAATTTTTGAAACAAAAATTCAAGGAAGAAGAGAGGGAGTTTCAGCCATTTGGAGAAGGAGGAGGGAGAGAGATTTTTCAACTTGTTACAAAAGTTGTTAAAATGTTTTTCCAAAAAACCAATTAAGTGTGTTGAGAAAAAATGCATTAAATGCATTCACCCACTTCCATCACCAAAAAAGGTGATTAGACTTCCATCACAAAAAGTGACTAGTGATAGAAGTGAAATGGGTCCCACTTTAAATTCAAAATTCAAGTGGGTTACTCAACACACTTCGGACTCGGGTTCATTTAATCCGATTAAACGAATTTTCCGTTGCGACGTAATTAAATCCAATTTAATTAAATAATAATGCTTAACAAAATTATTACGAAAGTCGCTTGCGAATTAATTCCAAATTAATTCGTTCGCATGAATTAAAATCTTATTTTTAATTACATATTGAAATCCAATTTCAATTAATATATCCGATATATTATTTAGCCCAATTAAATAAATTAAATAGTAAAATCCAATTTAACTATTAAATTTACTTTGCCGATTAATTCCAAATTAATCGCGTTATCTCTTCTCGACGAATTTAATCCCAGATAAATTTTCAACGTAATTAATCCCAGATTAAATTTATCTCTGTTAATTAATCCCAAATTAATTCTTGCCGTAATTAATCCCAGATTAATTTTCTCTATTATAATTAATCCCAGATTAATTCTATGTTCGAGTCAAATCTCATCGGTGAATCTTTGGGAAGCGACCCAAGAGATCCCTGGATATGATGACAGTAAATACGGTCATCGAACTATCCGAACACGTGCGTACCCAGTACCACGTTCTTACCGATTTACAAGACATGGTTGGCTTCTAGCAAAGCACCGTGCCTACCCAATTCTCCAGAAATATTCAACGAAGAATATACAATCTTTATTAGGCATAGTATACAGTGTATTGCGTATTACGATCCAGTATCGGATGTCACATGTTAGGCCTGAGGTTGGAATTGTGTCTGCCTCCTATGAAGCATATATCAGATCACTAACAACTAGTCTCTGTAATAGGATAATCATGACTAGTCATATTATCCCGATAGATGCAGCATTTAAGAGTACCAGTTCTGTATCCCTGCGTGATCATCATCTCCATATGACTGAAGTGATACTTCCATCTTGATATCACACCCAATACACTACGATTCTTAGTAAACCCAGAAGAGACGTACACAGAACCTGTTAAAGCCCCGGACGACCAAAACCAAAACGTACTGATTGTCGCAAGTATTAGCGATGCAAGTCTCAAGTTAAAACCAAATACACCTACCCTGATTTGGATTCCCATAGACACATAGTCATACTACCAATGAGATTCCGAGGGGTCTATCCAGAGCGAAATTATTCCCGATCCAACGGCTAACAGAACCTCCTATCACACTTGCATAAGTATCATATACTTAAATATATGAGAACTATGTCGTTAAGCTTCCATAACACACACAAGTGCAATACTAGCCTATTCCGCATTATCGATGTCCAGTCTCGATAATACTACGACTAGGGATATTTAATGATTAAACCTTTCGTGGATTAATACTGTCTCATATCTTATTAATCCGGTATTAATTATATGGACTTTTATCATTTATATATCCAAGTAATCCAATTACAAATGATAAAAGAGCAATTTCCTTTGTCACATAGTTAATTTGTACAAAGAACACCATGTCTTTTACAAATAGTGATGCTATGGGTCATAATTGTCCAACATCGAGATTCTTGACTTTCATTAAGAAAATCCTATTAGGTATTTGTTTGTCTGACAATGATGTTTCTTGGCTTTAATGACCTTTATAGTTCATATATCTATGATTGTTTGCTTGTCAATCATTTACAATAGTTGCAAATGTTTGAAGGAAAATTAGAATCTGAAAATTGAGATATATATGTTGTGTATAGAGAATATTGATTCTCCTAATACGACAACTGTATGTATTGGATATTGGATCTATTTCCTAGTTGTTAAAATATTGTTCAATAACTGTTTTGATATACGATATCAGGACTTGAAACTTTTTTGTTAGTTATTTATCTTGTACAAATAGTTATTACATATTTAATACAACTCACAGTGTCATTGACATGGAGATAAACATTAAGAAAATATTCGGTAATGTGAATAAATTAGCATAGTAAGTTATGAGATTTTATCACTTAAGTATTGGATGCTTATCCCGTGTGGTAAAGGATAGTCTGATACGAGATCACACCACATATTCTTTTTCATTTAATGAATATTGTATTCAAGGATTATGACCAAGTCTCATTTAACTGATGATTGTCATTTGACCGTGGATTTATTAAACTAATACATTGGATGCATGTAGTTTAATGAATCGAATGTGTTTGTGTAGTTTTCTTTACTTCGTAACTTTGTCGACGAATTATCATGACTTAGTTATGTGTTTCTTATGAAACACAGATTAAATAGCTAGAGAGGTTCGAGGAATTTTCAACATGTTATGATGAGACACATATCGAATATGTTGACTGGTTGAAAAAGTTTCGATCTGAAGTTTCATGTCATATATAAATTATTCATCAAACAACCATTTCTGATATATGTGATCCACCCTAGGTGATCGACTTTGAACAAAGTCTTAAAAATCGTAATTTACACATATGGATACCTAAACCCTTTTATGGTACACATACGAGCCGACAGATCCTATATTGATACGTATTTGATTAACAAGTACATCGATCTACACCCAACGAACATCTAGCAATCAGACTATGAAAGGTCTCTGACATTTATGGCATCAAAATGTGGAGGATCACACACAAAATCAATATTATCCTATAGTCAAAGGATTACATATGCTACTCGAATCGAGAAGATTCCTATTGACGGTGGTGTGTACTTCCAACTATTAGGAATCACTTGTGAGTCATTCAGTATTCTCTCCGACTGACCTTTGGCTAAGCCGGTTTGCCTAAAAAGTTTGCCAAGGACTTTTTGAAAATTATGATTTGGTCTAAAATGGATGAAATTTATGATTTTTATCATTTCGGAGCCTTCATATAAAAATAATAAATACACTTTCCATATATGTTTATTTGTTTAATTGAATTTAATTAATTAAAGTGTTATGGATTGATTATTGACAAATTTTTGATTTAGGATATTACATTTTTGGTTTGTAATTTCTAAATAGGTCATGCGCGTCCATTTATTTCAATTTGTAATTTCATTTTATGAAAATTTAATTTAATGTAAATTATGAAGATTTGAAAAGCACAATGAGTCCAAACCAAAGACGTATTGAAGACCCTATGTAAAAAGGTTAAATTTTGTAATTGCTTATGTGGGGTACCCTATGACTAAAAGCCCAAGCTCATACTCATCCAAATTTTATTATCCGTGATGTATGGATTATTGTGATATATGATTTATTTTAATGCATAGTTTATGTTTATACTTGTTTCTATTAAAATGTATGATTTATAAGAATTGTGAGAGTTTCATTGGCACCTAGGATGCTTATTATGTAGTGAAGTCTCTTGCGGGTAACTCAAGGCGTGGACATTGACGAGTTTGCCAAACTACATAAAAATCTCATGCGTACAATTTTTCTAACCATGTCTCATGTATTACTTTAATTATTTTGTTGTTAAGATATTGGTTGTGCCAAATTGGAATATATTTGAGATATTATTGCGTTGACAGTTGATTGTGGAAAGAGTTGGGGGATTGGAGTAATTGAAGTATTGATTTGAATTGAATATTGAGAGTGTTAAGTTGAATTGATTGAATTTGAATTTATTTAGACTTAGAAATTCTACTTCCCAATTCAACCTCCTCTAGAGTTATTTAAGTCATACCTTAATGGAATTTCAAGGAGCCTTTAGGATTAAATTTAAGTAATTGGGGTTATTTATTCTTAGAATTTTTAATTCCTAATTTAACCCTTTTGATTATTCAGGCCATTCATATAAAGAATTTCAATTGGTATCAGAACAATGTGTTCTTCACCTAATAATTTAACCATCCGGAACTAAGGATGCATAAGCTAGTACTTTCTATAGTGAGTATAATAGGGAGGAAAAGAGGATAAACACATTGAATGCCCAAGCTATGAATTGATTGTATTGTGCTTTAGATAAGAAAGAATTCCATAGAGTGTCAACTTGTAAAAATATATTTGAAAGTTGGCAAAAATTAGAATTAGTGTGTGAAGGGACTAGCTAAGTGAATGAGTATAAAATTATAGGCAATATAATTTATATGAGATGGGGCCTCATAAGCGAGTATATGACATGTTTACTAGGTTTACTGATGTAACAAACTCTTTGAAAGTTCTAGAATATCTCTTACACCAATTGGAGAAGGTGATTAGATCTTTACCCAATGGGTGGAGGTTGATGAGTTCGGTAATACATAACTGATTTCAAATGGATGGTAATATGATTTGTATTCGGGAAATAACAAGCATCAAAGTTAATATCACCAAGTCTTAAATATCAAAGATATGTGTCATATATATTTGAAGAAATCTTTTGTTATTTTTTTTTTGGTTTTTCAACATTAAATATAACAGCATTAAATAATTTATCATGTGTTAATGATCTTAACACATATAAATTATTTATAATATTCTTGAACATACATGCAATCCATTTGTAGAAATAATAATTGATTTATAATCAAAAGAAATTGAAAAGTTGTCTTCTAATAATTTGGAAACTGAAATAATTTTTTTACGAAATTCAGGAATATAAATAAACATTGTTCTTAAAACTAAGTTTAATTTCTCCCACTTCTTTAGTTAAAATGACATATTTTGTCTCAACTCGCATGGAGAACTGTCATTCGTCAGATCATGCCAAGTATCAATCAATTGTAAAAAAACAAACATAATTAATGGCTCATGAATCAATTATCAAATATGATAAATCATATTCTTCTTATTCAATTAATAATAAATCATATTTACATTTAGCCTTTTTGTTTTGTTCAATTTCTTGGAGATACTTCGAACAATTCCTCTTCCAATGGCCATCAACATTGCAGTGGAAATATTTTCCTTTAGGATTGGAAGACTTTAAGCTTTTCTTCTTCTTTTGTTGATTTTGATCTTTAGGCTTAACCTTAGATTTTCCAGTGTTTCTCTTCCTTTTTTGTTTAAAAAAATAGAAAGAGTTAGCAACTTTTGCCTCACCGAACTTTGTCTTATCCTAATTCATGGACTCATATATAATGAGCTCTTTCAATAATTGAGTGAGGTTATAAGTCAATTTTGTTCATAACGTAGTTGCTATTAAATTATATGAAACTCTTCCGAAGAGTTTCCATGATCATGGTGATTTGGCTAGACTCATCAATTCATTCACCATGAGTTTTAACACTATGAAAGTAGGTCATCATTTTGAGAAAGTTCTCGAACTGAATATTCCTCATTCATCTTTGTATTCATTATGACAAAAATAGATTTGTGACATTGCTGCTCAGAAGATTGGCTAAACATCCATTGTAATGACTCCAATACTTGAGTAGCGGAGCCATTGGTTCGTGCTTACCAACAAACACTTCAAACATTATTGCATAGCTTGAGTAGCTTTTCTCCGTGGCTGTGGAGATCATTTTGAAATTACCTACAAGAAATACAATAATCAAACTCTATATTCCCAAGAGAGGGGTGAATTGGGTTATTGCCTAATAATACAGAAATAAAAATCTTTGCCGATTTTAACTACTTTCACCGATTAAGCCTTAAGGTATATTTTCTCATACAATAAATATTACCTATATGCAAGTTTCTAATATATAAGTAAATGAAAAATTAAACTTGCGGTTATTAAAGAGTTAAGAGATAGAGAAAATAACACCGTGAGTTATAGTGGTTCGGCTAACAATGCATACTTCCACTCCCTCAAGCCGTGCTTGAAGCTTTTCACTATCATCCGAGATTTTGCCGTGACTTACCCGCAACCAAGAGTTTTACACAAGGTTCACTCCAAACCCTTACACTTTGAGTTTTCTACGTAGGCCCACTCACTAACCTTTACAATTACCCAAACGATAGGATTTCACAAACTACAAGTGTTTTGAGCAAGAAGTTTGTAAACACACTTGGGCACTTACAAAGATGATGAAGATTCTAAGTGTGAGTTGCTTACCCAGGTGTTCTAAGCTCACTACTAAAGATTAGAAGGTGTAGTGTGTGAGCTTGAATGTATGAGTGTGTATGATTAAGAAGGTTTATAAAACACTCTTGTTTTTGGTCTCTTAGAATGTATATAAACGTTGTGTAACATTGCAAAAATTAATTGGGGCTCAATTTATAATAAAATGCAAGGCAATCCCCAATTCCCTGTCTGAGCCGGTATTTTGGTCTCCAGACACCAGTATGCCGGTCTAGCATAGTAACGACTCTCAACGGCTATATTAGCGTTTGAATATGTCTGTTAAGGACAGGTATGGTCACTAGTATTAGGACTGGTTTGGTCCGTGTCGGTTCCAGTAGCTTTGCAACACGCAGGGTTAACCGGTATGGTTATCGGTATGATGACTAGTTTAGGTAATGCCGGTTCCAGTAAGGAACTAGCCGTTAGGCTCACTGGTATGTGACCGGTATGGAGACCGATTTGGTATGTGCCGGTTCCAGTAGCTATGCATTCTCCAGGTTCACCGGTTTGGTATGTGCCCGTTCCAGTGAGTGTGCAAAATAGATCATCTCACCGATATGGGACTGGTAAGGGACCGGTATACCGGTCTCTGTACCAAAAAAGCAGATATGAAGGTTTTAAAGCATTTTGTACATGAACCTAATGCATCTAAATGAATGTGCATGTGTCATATAAGTTTAGGTACTTAGATAAACAATTCTCATTACAATTTAAACTCTACGCTAGTCTTCACATTCATGCTCTTCACCACCAACATGTTTCGATATTTTTTTGTCATGTCTCGCTAATGTGCATCGAAGACGCCAGATGTTGACATCATCAAAGTCTATTATGCGATTATGTCGCTAACAATATCCCCATTTTTTATGATGGCAACTCCCATTAAAACTTGTGAGCTTTGAAGTCCAAATATTTGACATTTTGCTCCCCCTCAACATTAGCTCCCCCTCAATGTGTGTCTTCAATATAATGCTACAAAACTTAGACAAACACATTAAAACACATACACTTCCCCTTAATACAAGTGTGAGGGTAATACAAGTTTTAACCTCATTTCTAATGATTTCTCCCCCTTTGACATTATCAAAAAGTGGAGAAGCAGAAAATTAATGCTTATGAGATACTAATTAAATATGTGCATTATCAAATGATGATACCAAAATTTATAAATATGCACATTTAGCATTTCCCCCTTATATTATAAAATGTAGAAATCATGCATAGACAATTTGTTTTCAAAATTTATACCAATGAATACCAATTGAACAATGCATTTTTAATGATTTCTCCCAATTTTCTCATTTTTACCATAATATGTAAAATTCATGTATAAGTCATCAAAATTTTACCAATTGAAGTAAATATCCATGCATTTCATGATACCATTCAAACATTATATCAATATACAGGTATTTCATTTTCATTCAAATTATGTTAAATGGCAAAGGCAAATTCAATTGCAAAGGCATATTCAATGCAAATCAATCAAGTAATCACATATATATCATTTAACTTAATAAATTCAATGTGACACCAATTGATACTAAATGAGGTTAAATATATGATTAAGACATATAATGATATCAAATGAAAATCGATACCAATAGAAAGTTGATTACTTGCCTAATCACTTGTATGCTTCAAAAATTTACACCAATCAAAATATGCATACATATCATTTGGAGGAAATGGTACCGATGTTTCCATGAATAAGGATTTTACCTATAACCGTTGTCATTCCTCATCTCATTGAACTTTTGGGATCAATTCGTAATTCTCTTTAAGATCATTCCCAAAGCTCCCCCTATAAAATTATCAAGTGCATTTTGTTACCCAATCTTTCTTGGGTCCATGGGGGTTAATTTTGATTCATTGAGGAATCCATGCATTTTTATTCACATTTTTGTTCATGCACTCAAATATTTTGTGGTCTTTCTTGTTGCGTGCTTGACATGTGATATTTCATTGATAACAATATTAGCATGAGAATTGGATGCCTTTACAAAATAGTTATTTAAAAATTTTCTCTTGATATAAGGCTTATATCCTAATCATTCTCTATTATAAGCACATTTTTGGGATCCAAAAAGCATATCAAAAATTTTCTTTCCCATGTGAATTTTGCTACAATATTTTACAAATCTATTACCTTTTTGTTTAAAACAATTTTTTTCACTCAAAATAAATTCGCAATCACATGTTTTTGAGCTAGATGGCATGTTAGATATTCTATTTTCAAGTTCTCGCTTTTTGTCTTTTAAACATGTATTTTCATCATTTAAATATGTTATCTCTTTTTCATGTTTGGCCTTTAAGCAATTAATGTCATTATCTAAAACATGAATTTTATCCATACAAGATGCATGTTCATTTTTAAGTGATGAATGCTCATTTTTAATGAATTTATACTTCTTTTTAAGCATTTCACACAACTCATTTAATTCATTAAAAGCATCAAGTAAATCATTATATTCTTGAGAGTTGTGTACCTTTTCTTCTTCGTTTTCAAAGAAGAAGTCCTCATCCTCAATAGCCATGAATGCTAGATTTGTTCTTTCTTTGATCTCTTCGTCATCGGATGAGCTTGAGTCACTATCGATCCAAGTTGAAGTAGCTTTCAATTTATTTTTCTTGGATTTTCCTTTGAATTTTCGCAATGGGCAATCGGTAGCTATATGACCCGGTTTATTACATTCATAGCAAACTAATTTTTTGTGCTTCCGTGGCCATTTTTCTTCTTTGTTCTCATCCAATTATGATTTTCCTTTAAGTTTTGCGTTTTTGAAGAGCTTCTTGACCCTATTGGTTATTTTTACCAACTCATCATCATTATCTTCTTCATTTGAGCTAGTATCATCTTTTTTTCTTGCTTTCAATGCAAGATTCTTCCTTGTTCTTTTCTAATCTTCCTGTTTTTGATCCATTTTGATCTCCAATTCATATTCAAGCAATTTTCCGACCAAATCATCTAGCGTTCATGTCGTTTGCTTCTTTGATGGAGGGGATGCATCTTCTATATTCTTTTGGGAGTGACATAATGATTTTCTTCACTTGATCGATTGGCCTAATGATTTTTCCCAAAGAACCTAGATGGTTTATAATGATTGTAAACCTCGAAATCATGTGATCAATCTCTTTCCTGGATTCCATTTTGAAACTATCTAATTCACACATAAACCTGTTGATCTTTGATTCCTTCACTTGGCTTGTGCCCTCATTGATCATTTCTAGCGACTTCTATAAACCATATTCATTTCCAAATTCAGGAAGCTTTTTAATTTGACTACGATTAATGGCAGAAAGATGATGGTTGATTGCCTTAGCATTTGTGGAGCTTTGTGCAAGCTCCTCATTGGTCCACTCAATATGAGGCTTAGGAAACTCCACACCATTACTATCCCTCTTCATCGGCATTCTTACACCCTGTGTGATCACCTTGAAGGATTGTGTATCTACGGCTAAAATATAGTTAAGAAACCTCATCTTCCAATAATTGTAATCGATTCCATTGAAGAAATGAGGTCTTGTAATAAAGAATCTGATTAGTGGTAAATGTATCACTATTTCCCACTCATTTGACCTAATATTTTGTATAGTTTCTCAAGTTTTATGAATATTTTGATGTGTTTTGTGTTATTTTGTAGATAAATAAAGTTTCAGGACTCTTTGGAGGTGATTCGGGGCCAAAACAATGAAAAATGGACAAAAGAGCAAAATCGTCTTTTGGCACGTCGTGACGCGCAGCCTGCGTCGCGACCGCTAATGTGTGCCAGATCTCTGCTAAAATACGCCGAGACACGTGGACCAATTAGAGAAATTTTGCTAAAATACGCCGGATGCTAACGTGCGCCGAATCTGCTAACGTGCGTCTGCCACGTGTCAACATCACAACCCTGGATAGTTTTATAAATTTGAATTTTCCTCAATCTACTTTCGCGTCTTTTTATTTACTTGTTTTAATTTTAAAGTCACCATTCCAATCAAACAATCAATCCATTAGATACTAGTAATCATTTGACCTCATAAAACTAATAGCTTAGGTATTTAGTCCTCGTGGGTTCGATACTTTTTATACTACTTGAACGATACGTGCGCTTGCGTTATACGCGTGTGACAACACCGGTCAAGTTTTTGGCACCGTTGGCGGGGACTTAGTTATCTTTCACTATTAGTTTTGGGGTTAGATACGTTATTTTTATCTAATTTTCTTATTACTTATTATTTCTGTTTTCTTGTGTTTCAGGTTCTCAGACACTACATTAGACGAACTAGAAGCTTTGAACTCCGACCGCTTGACCCAGAAATTGAAAGAACCATCAGACAGTTGAGAAGGGAAATGTGAGAAGGCCAAGAAGCTTTAGTCAACATGGAACCTGAACCTTTAGAAGTTGCACAACCAATTCCCATTCGAGACAGAACCATTCCGGTGGTTGACGACTTTATTTCCTGTATTATACTTCCTCCCTTACCAGTAAACGCGTGTGACATCAAAACATGCATTCAGATGATTCAACAGTCAGTGCAGTTTGGAGGGAACGCAACTATAGATCCTAATGCCCACATCAGCAACTTCCTGGAAGTTTGCGGCACTTTCAATTACAACCGAGCAGCTAAAGAAGCAATGAGACTGCGAATTTTTCCATATTCCTTGAAAGATAGAGCTAAAGCTTGGCTACATTCACTACCAGCAGGTTCCATCATAACTTGGAACACTCTAGCCACCAAATTCCTTGCAAAGTATTTTCCACCAGCCAGAACATCAAAACTGAGGAATGACATCATATCCTTTGTACAACATGACTCGGAAACTCTCTACGAAGCTTAGGAAATGTACAAAGATTTACTCCAGAAATTTTCTCACCATGAGATTCCAAAATGGCTTCAAGTTCAAACTTTCTATAACGGACTTTCTGGATTAATGAGAACCACAATTGATGCTGTTGTTGGAGGAGCTTTGATGGCAAAAGAAGAAGATCAAGCCTGAGACTTAATCAAAGAAATGGCTAACAATAATTCTTTGTGGCCAACAGAAAGGATTTTGATCCAATGAATTGCTGGAATTTATGAAGTTGGAGCCAACACTGCAGTAAATGCCAAGATGGACCAGATATGCAAATTCTTGGAAACTATTAGCATGCAAAGCAATATTGGATCCACTAGTTCACCATATGGAGGAGAACCAAAACCAAACCAACATAAAGAAACAGTGAATTACGTCAACAATTTCAACAGACATGAGAAAAATCCATATTCCAACACCTACAACCCAAGGTGGAGGAATCATCCCAGTTTCTCATGGAGCAACAACTCATGACAAAAGAACTATCCACCGCCTGGATTCCAGCAACAGAACAAAGGCCATGAGCATGAAAAAGAACCAGAAATGAAAGAATGGATTGCATATATGTTCAAAAAGCAACAAGCAGCATACAATGCTTTATTTCAAAGCCAATCTGCTTCTATCAAAGCACTGGAGAATCAAATTGGACAAATGGCCAATGCTCAGAGTTACAGACTGCCATGTAATCTTCCCAGCAACATAGAATCAAATTCAATGAACATGGGGAATGAGCAGTGTCATGCAATCATTTTAAAAAGTGGTACTGAAATCAACAAAGATGTTGGAATCAAGGCATCCATTGAGGAAGTTTCAAAAGAAGCAGTTCCACAAATGAAGGAAAAAGAAGCAAAGGAAAAAGAACCAGAAAGAATCACTCTACCTCCACATTTTCCACAGCGTCTCCAGAAAAACAAATTGGGCAAGCAGTTTGCTCGATTATTGGAGATCTTCAAAAAGCTGCATATCAACATTCCATTTGCAGAAGCTTTGGAACAAATGCCCAGCTATGTCAAATTCATTAAAGACATTCTTTCACGAAAATAGAGATTGGGAGATTACGAGACAGTAGCATTGACGGAAGAATGCAGCGCTATCATTCAGAGGAAGCTTCCCCCAAAGTTGAAAGATCGTGGTAGTTTCATCATTCCTTGCATCATAGGAGAACATAAATTCAGTAGGGCTTTGTGTGATCTAGGTGCGAGTGTTAACTTGATGCCTTTTTCTATTTTCAGGAAATTGCAGATTGGAGAAACAATGCCCACATCAGTCTCTCTACAACTTGCTGATAGAACGCTCGTATTTCCGAGAGGATTAATTGAAGATGTGCTTGTCCAAGTTGAAAAATTCATTTTCCTAGCAGATTTTATTATCCTTGATATGGAGGAAGACGAAGACGTGCCGATCATACTCGGGAGACCATTCTTGGCTACAGGTCGAACCATTATTGACGTACAAAAAGGAGAACTAACCATGAGGGTACATGACCAAGAATTAAAATTCAATGTTTTCAAAGCCATGGAATTCCCGGATGACGAAAAGAAGGAGGAATGTTTCAGACTTGATGAGATACATAGTACCATCTAGAACTCCAATGCAATGAAAAGTTCTACTGACAAACTGTCTGTGGAACCTGAAGATAAAGCGTTCTACATACTGAAGAAGCTTATTCTTGCACTACAAGCTGCATGAGAGAAACGACTTCACCAACTCAATGAATTGGAGGAATTTCTCCTATAGGCTTATGAGAATTCCAAATTATACAAGGAAAAGACCAAGAAATGGCATGATCGAAAAATAGTACGCAGACAACTGGAACCAAGGCAGCAGGTGTTGTTATACAATTCAAGGTTAAAACATTTCCCTGGAAAGTTGAAATCAAGATGGTCAGGTCCATTTGTGATCACTTGGGTTTTACCATATGGAGTTGTTGAGTTACTTGATCCCAACACCAATGAAACATTCAAGGTTAACAGTCAGCTTATCAAGCACTACTGGGGAGAATTATTTGAGCGACAAAAGAAAAGTGTCACACTTTCAGATCCAGCCTAACATTCGAGAAGTTATGTCTAGCTGACGACTTTAAACTTAGCGCTAGCTGGGAGGAAACCCATGTAATTTTTGTATATATTCAGATTTGGTGTGTTTGATTTTTGTGTGTTTAGTTTGGTGTGTTTGATTTTTGTGTGTTTAGTTTGGTGTGTTTGATTTTTGTGTGTTAGTTTTTACAGGTTAAGTCATTTCAAGATGGAAGACGCTCTCGCAAATCTTCATAAGTAATTTTATTTTCTCCCTCAAAACATTCTGATGAAAGTCTAAAAAGCTCGCTTGGAACGAATGAGACTACTAATTATTAAAGGTATTCCTACTGACATTTGTTGGATTATTGAAGTACGGGTCCGATTGGCAGGTGAGTCTTCTGACTCTTTTATTTCACATTTGTCTGGTTTAGGAAGAAACACCTTTGCTAAAAAAAGAAGAGCTAAAAGAATGGGTGTATGCTATAAATGTGCTTGTATGTTTTGTGATACTCATTGTCGTTCTTTAGGAATGGTGTCTGATAACCGTGAAGATAAGATAAATTTCATTAGGGATGGCTTGAGTAAGGAGTCTTTAGATGACATATCTAAATATCTTGAGACGCATCCCAGTGGATATGTGTATCACAAAATTCGCGAGTTATATACACAATTCCAAAAAGAAAGACAACAGTTAAGTCTCGGGAATCTGACTCTAAAAGACCATGTTCGCCAATTTATAAGAAACTTGGATGAAAAGCTTATCCCTAACGCATAGACATCAATCAAGCTGTTACTTTCTTGTAAATATTATATCTCTTTGTCTTTTCCTAATAATTGTGATTTGTTTTGTTATTTTCTTTTATTTTCACAGACAGGATCTAGACTTTTTGACCTTTCACGATTTCTTTGCTAACAATCGTCATTTGGAAGATACTAGTGCTATTATTACTCACCCCTTTTCAGGTGTTATAAATTCAACTCATCATTGCATTTTTGAAGGCATCCAGATTTGAGAAAAGAAACATACATAAAATGGAAGCCACTTCAAGAAGACGAGTTGTAAATATCTGTGTCTTTTGTGGTACTAGTGTTGGTACTAAGCCACAATACGTAGCAGCAGCACATGAATTGGGACGAGTCTTAGCTGAAAGGAATATGCACTTAGTATATGGCGGTGGCAATCTTGGACTAATGGGGATCGTTTCAAAGGCCATACAAGATGAAGGCAGTCAAGTCTTGGGAATAATCCCAAAACCCTTGGCAGAGGCGAATCTGATAGGATCATCAAACAGAGAAGAACTAATTATGCCAGGTATGTCTGAATGACTGGTAGAAATGATTAACCGTGCTGATGCTTTTATTGCTTTGCTAGGTGGCTTGGGTACAATGGAGGAAATATTTACAGTACTATCTTGGGCGAACTTGAACATACACCAGAAACCAATTGGATTGTTCAACGCAGATGGATTTTATGATTTTCTTTATGTATTTCTTGATGATGCCCAGAGAAATGGGTTCGTGTCAAAACCTTTAAAAGAACTCCTCTTCACTGCCAGAATTGCCCAGGATTTAATTTACCAAATCTTTACCTTTGAACCACAAATTGACCCTATCATCTCCAAGATAAACTGGTCCGATAATGATAGTGGTAAAAATCGTCGGATAAATCTGGATCTTAACCTTTAATTTTCATTTTAGGTGTAGAATTTCAGCTAACCATGTACTGTTTCTAAACTCATCTTCTATTTTTTAAGACATAATGGACAATGTCGCATTTAGGTTTGGGGGTGGGGAATAGTTTTAGTATTTTGTTTTTATGTTATTTTTATTTTTAGTCCAAAATATTCGAAAAATTCAAAAAAAATTGAAAATTTTTACAAAAATCAAAAAAATATTTTGTGTTTTTTGCTTTTAATTTGATTAATCAAGTGAAATTGGTGTAAGATAGCTGAGTAAAGAGTTTCCACTCCTGAGACTTATCTCAACCTATTTCGGAACAAGTTAATTTTTGTTTATTTCATTTTAAATTATTTAATTTGTTAATTCTCCATAAAATTGACTAAAATGAATCTTTATATGCTCAGTTGACAGGTATTATCAACATACATGGTAACATACGGACATGAGTTATAATTGACGAGTTGTAATTGATGAGTTTGTAATATTTAGTGCTCTAGTTTAATTGGAGGAAACATCTAAAAAAAGCGATGGGATAAAAAACAAAACGTTTGAGATCCGAGTTATTAAGTCCGTAAGGGTATTTTAACACCTAGTGCCTGTGGGACACAGAAATCGGTGACGCTGTTCCAGGCTCGCGGCTCGGTCGGGAGTACGGAATAGGCCGCGGGGGACTAAACCGGAGAATAAAGGAGTCGCCACCCAGTGTGAACTGGGAAATGATTTAAGGCCGCACTAACCCCTCGCAAGGGAAGACCTCAAACCGTTGGGTTCAGAATGGTCCCTTACTTATGCCACTTGTAATGAACTGATTTGTGCAATAATTTAATCAAGTCTACACAACATACATTTGCAAAAGTAATCTACATCTAAGTTCATATACAGCCTAAATGTAAGTTTGTATGATTTAAAAGTAAATTCTCATAACGACAAACATACAATATCACACAATAAACATGTTGAATAAATAACGATCTAAATATAATGTAAATTAAATTCCTATTGCGAAAGGTAAATGACTAAATCATGCATAAAAAAAATAACGTACTAAAACTAAATCATACTAAAAATAAAAATAACCTCATAACGGCCTAATCATGCTTAAATACAAGTTTGGATGAAATGCAATATGTGAATATCTCAAGTGGTACGAGGCATTGTATCCCGAGTGCAAACCATAATACCGTCCATTCGGATTCGGCTATGGAATTTATGTCCGGGTTTCCATCCAATATACCACAAGAGGGAACACATATTCCATTCACCCGGAATCACATCAAACACTAATTCACAATATTCATGCGAGATAAAGTGATGGAATAACTAAAAATAAAAGGATAATAAATAAAATGGGTGCCCTTAGGCCTAACCTCTTTTGTCGTCTCTCGAAAGCGCGTTACACGGCCGTCGGAAGGGTTGATGTTCCGTAACTTTTCTGGTTCACTAATCCAACGTTTTTCCTCACTGTTTCGCTGTTAGAGCTGCTGTTTTCACTCGCGGTTTCCACTCGCTGTTTTCTCTGTTTTTGTCCACTGTTTTCAGGCTATTTTTGGGTTGGTTCAAAGGCTGTTTTGGTGTTGATTTTTAGGGCTATTCTCAGGTAGTTTCAAGGCAGTTTGTGGAGGTTGATTTTACGTGTGCATAGGCCACGTGCAAGGGCAGTATTAGCGTGAGGTGTAGGGCTGTTTGAAGGGGCTTATATGCGTGAATAGCTAAGGACTATTGGAGTGCAATGGCGTGAGTGGTGGACTAATTTTAGGAGGTAATTAACTTGGCTTTGTGTTCTTGTGGCCGTGTGGTGTTGAGGGCAGTTTGGCGTGAACTAGGGTTGATGATTTAGGCTGCTGCCGAGAGGGGCTGGGGCTGTGATCTGCGTGTGTTTAGTGTGAAGAGGGAATGAGGCTGATGGAGGTTAGGCGTGGAGCTATGTATTGGAGGCAGTGAGTTGAGTGGGATGTCCTTGTTTCCCGGTGAAGGGAGTTTGGTTCACGTTGGTTGATGAGTGCAGATAGGGCTGTAGGGTTTTGTTTTACGTGGAGAGGGACTGCATGTATGGGATGAGGCAGTGGCGTGGCTGAAGGGTTCTTGTGCGTGAACAAAGGAAAGTGCAAGGGTTGATGAACGTGGGTTCTGTGCCGAGGGAGCAAAGTGTCGTGGTAGTGTGTTTGAGGGTAAGGGGTTGAGTGTTTTGTGAGGGCTGAGCGTGAAGGTTAGGTGAGGGCAGTTTACGTGGCTAATGGGTTGTTGTTTTGATTTGCAAAGTGTCAAGGGGGAGAGGTTGTGCGTTACTTTAGCTGTCTTTGGCTGGGAGAGAAGGCGTGAAGTGAGTGTTTCAGAGGTATGTGCGTGAATGATATGGGACCAAGAGAGAGGAATGTTACGTGGGTTCTTTGAGTGGGCTGGCTGAGAGCTATTAGGGTTTATTATTCCTTTTGTTTTGACCGAGAGAGAGATGGAAGAATGTTTAGGGTTTCTTTGTGAGTGTATTGCCGAGAGTTTAGGGTTTCTTCCGTTTATTGCCAAGCCCCGGGAGCAAGGGTTCATTGTTTCTCTTTTTATAATGGAGAGGGGGTTGAGGGGGAGTGAGGGAATTATTATTTTAACGATTTGTTGTTTGGTGGGGGGGTGAGTGAATTTATTAGGGTGGCAAATTATTTAATGTTTGGCTTTTGAAAAGAGAGGGGTGAGGCATGTGCAGGTGATGTGCTTGGTGTTTTTTATTTGTTTATTTGAAAGTGGGACGTGGGCTACTTGGTTTATTTGATGGATGTGATGTGTTGTTTGGCTTGTAGTGTTTCGCATTTATGTCTTGAATGGCTTGTTGAATTTAGTATGGTTTAGTTTATTGTTTATGTTTTGAATTTGTTTACGTGGGGGAGGAATTGCTTGGCTTTTGTGATCTTTATTTAATGAATTTTGTTTAGGTGTTGAAATTGGGTGAGGAGTTGCTTTGGTTTATTTAATGGGTTTTGGCTTAGTCTTTATTCACGTGGGGTTTGGGTTATTAAATTGGTTTTGTTGAATTTTGTGTAGTGACGTGGGGCATGTGGGTAGGTTTAAGGTTCGAGCCGGGGGATAAATTTTGAAACAGAAGCTTAACGAGCAAACCCGAAGCTAAGCGAGTGAACCAAAACCAACGAGGCATCAATTTTTGAATCTTCCCTTCCGACGTCCGTTTCCCGCGACTTCCGCGACTTAAAAGGTAGTGCCTCCGTACGAGGCTCATCATCGGGACTTACATGCAAAAATGCAGTGCCTATAGTCGCCCCCACTTTGATGGGACTTGTGTAGTGTGTGACAATGACAATCCTATCAAAGTCAATGCAATGCATTTTTACTTACCTGGCTCGCCAGCTGCCACTTGACTTGCCATGTATTGAGTTGTGTCGATTTGATTGCGCCGTACCTGGCGTGCTAAACCCCGTACCTAGGGTGTCGCGGTTGCATCTCCGTACCTAGAGTGCCACAATAGTCTGAATGTCGTACCTGGCGTGCTAAACCCCGTACCTAGGGTGTCGCGGTTGCGTCTCCGTACCTAGAGTGCCGCAATAGTCTGAATGCCGTACCTGGCGTGCTAAACCCCGTACATAGGGTGTCGCGGTTGCGTCTCCGTACCTAGAGTGCCGCAATAGTCTGAATGTCGTACCTGGCGTGCTAAACCTCGTACCTAGGGTCTCGCGGTTGCGTCTCCGTACCTAGAGTGCCACAATAGTTTCTCCATACCTGGAGTGTCGTACCTGGCATGCTAAACCTCATACCCAAGGCGTTGCAGTAATATCTCCATACCCGGAGTGCCGTAGTAGTGTCTCCATACCCGGAGTGCCGTACCTGGCATGCTAAACCTCATACCCAAGGCGTTGCAGAAATATCTCCATACCCGGAGTGCCGTACCTGGCATGCTAAACCTCATACCCAAGGCGTTGCAGTAATATCTCCATACCCGGAGTGCCATACCTGGTAAGAATGATACTGATAATGATGTGGGCCTCACCCCAGAGTGCCATACCCGACTAGACTTGATACTGATAATGATGTGGGCCTCGCCCCCAGACTGCCATACCCGGCCAAACTTATACTGATGTCTCCATACCCGGAGTGCCATACCCAGCAAAACTGATACTGATAATAATGTGGGCCTCGCCCCTAGAGTGCCATACCCGACCAGACTTGATACTGATAATGATGTGGGCCTCGCCCCCAGAGTGCTATACCTGGCAAGACTGATACTGATAATGATGTGGGCCTCACCCCCAGAGTGCCATACCCGGCAAGACTGCTACTGATGCTGATGTTTCATTTCAACATATTGTATTGCCTCTTCTCGAGATAATCCTGATAGGTAGACATATTTTCGTCCTCAACGAATGCTTTGCGTCGAAACCTGAGAACCTTCAAAGTACTTGATACACTCAACTCTGATCGTCTGAATAGGTGATCTGAACTAGACTCCTAGTGTGTTTGCCAAGGCTCTTTCACAACTTATTCCTTAAGTGAGCCAACTTGATGATTTTGTCTCGGAGAATTGGATCAGTAGGTCTAACCAACCTAGATGTTTTAATCACACTCTGTGATTACTTCGTCATACTCAACATGATATGGTCTTCTTCTTTTTTCCTTGTCTCTTTTCATTCTTTTTTTTTCTTTTTCATTTTCTCTTTTCTTTCATTTTCTTTCTTTTTCTTTTCTTTCTTTTTCTTTCTTTGACACACCTACCCTTTAAGGTAGCATTTCTCCTTATGGTGGTCCTAATACTCGCCCATGGGTAGCTTCACGCTTATCGATTATAGGTGGTCTATTTTTTTCTTTTCTTTTTCTTTGCATTTCAGAGACTTTTTCTTTGTTTCCAACCATATCATATATCGTAGCATAAGTAAACCAAGGTGGACATCCAGGCAAGCGGTCATTCACTAATAGATCATCTCTTTAACTAGTCATCTTGCCAACTACTCAGGCTTCTACTGTTGAGCTCCCGTAATCAAGTGCTCACAAGTCTAGTCAAGATCAATCCATTCAGAGTACCGGACGAGAGCACATCTCGCACTTCTTGTTTCTAAGGTTTCTCCCTACAGCAAACAATGTCATCACCAGACATATGCCTAACCATCAAAGACTTCTCTCTCTCCACATAATTCTTCCTCTCCACTACTGATAATCTGGGCTTCGCCCTCTGGGATTCTTTCTCAAAACTGATGTTGATACGGGTCTCAACCCTGGGACTCATCCCGAAACTGATATCGTCATGGGCCACGACCCTGGGACTCATCCCCGAAATTGACACCGATTCATTCCTGAAACTGATAACACTGTTGCTGCTTCTGGTTGGCTTGCCTTTGCCGCTTTCTCTTTTTTCTTCTTCGAAACCTGTGAATACAAAACAACAGAATAAAGATGTGTGCAGGTGATGCGTACATATACAAGTGTAGGGGTACTCACTGTGTCTGGTGGGTTAGATCCGCATCGTGCTCCTTGGCGCTGTGTGCCTACACGTATATCTAGTCGCCCATTTGGAGTTTGGTTCTTTTTTACCGGAACCTGCAAACATAGAACAGACAAAACACAAAAAGAATGCAAGTATGTCACGTGTATGCATGCATGCATGAGTTTCCTATCCCGTCGGGTTATGTCTTCTGCCAATTCACTTGGTGATTGCTCAGTCTTCTTTCCCTCAGGTAAAGTGCTGATTCAATCTATCTACATTGATTATCTCGGTGAATTCATTCCCCTCTAAGTTTGACAGTCTCACTGCTCCGTTTCCCATTACCTTCTTGACTATGTAGGGTCCTTCCCAGTTTCGTCTGAACATTCCTTTCGGGTCCATCGTTAGCGGCTTTGACTGCTTAAATACCAGATTCCCCTCTCAGATCTTGGTAGGACGTACCTTTTGTTGAATGCCCGGGCCAATCTCTTCTGGTATAACTGCATATGATGTAAGAACTTCATTCTCTTCTTATCGAGCAATACCAACTGTTCAAATCTCTGCGAGGCCCATTCTTGTTCAGGTAACTCTGTTTCTGCTAATACCCTCATGGACTGTATCTCAACTTCCACCGGCAGTACTGTTTCCATTGCCTTTAAACGCTTCCGATGAATGTCATTCGCTTGTCTTTTGTATAGTTCTCCCTTCGAACTCACATATTGAGAAGCCACTTCTGAAAGGCTATCCTGTCTTTTCTGCATGCTTCTTTCGGGAATTCCCCGTGTTCTGATTCACTCATGTTTGCTAGCGGCCTTTTGACGAGTCTTCCCTCTTCCCTAACCCAACGGGTATCTATGATGGCTTTTAAGACACAGAGGTTAACATGATGCGTGTATGCATGAGATGCATGAGATGCGTGCAATGTATGGAATATATAAGTCGGCCCATTATCATTTTAAAGCATTCAATCATACTATTGCGCGGTGCAAACTTGTCCCAGTTGAAAAGGCCCAACAAGTTTATACTTTTGCGATAACATGGCTAAACAACTTCAAATAATAAGAGGCCTAAACATGAAATGGCCCATTGGCATTTTAGAAGCTTTTGGCCCAATTGTCAAAGGACATGAACTTGTCCCAGTTTAAATGGCCCAACAAGTTCACATCTCTTGACAAAAAGTCCAACTGAATCCAAATGACGATGGTCCTAAACACAAACATAAATAAATAACTTCTACTGGTCATGCAACTAAGGTTCACATATAGGTTTAAAGGAATGTAAACAAAGGCTCTCGCTGACGAAGGATTGCCCACAACTAGGAATCCCCACTCAAGGGTTCAAACGACCAAGTGAGCGCAACTTTTTTATACCTTACGGTACGTGCCAACGAGTTGCGGTATGTGACTAACTGTCAAATGGATTTCTTATTGTAGATTCCCAAGAGGGAGGGTGGAGCGAACTCTCTTAAATACCCAAGCCTCTTAGGCTCTTATCATATTGGTGACAGAAATAAACAATAAGTCCTCCAAATTAGTCTATCACAATGAGCTACGGGTGAATGATTATCTAGGTGCCTTCACAGCTTTTCCTTATAGAAAGGTAGTGAGTGAAGGAAGACACCAAACCATCACCTAGCCTTAACAATGCCTTTGATTAAACTCCCTAAACCCACAGTAGACGTGGTTAATTAAAGCACAAATCACGAACATTACAAGACATTATTTCGGGGCCGATTCTCTATCCCCAGTGGAGTCGCCAGACTGTGGGACACAGAAATCGGTGACGCTATTCCAGGCTCGCGGCTCGGTCAGGAGTACGGAGTAGCCCGCGGGGGACTAAACCGGAGAATAAAGGAGTCGCCACCCAGTGTGAACTGAGAAATGATTTAAGGCCGCACTCACCCCTCGTAAGGGAAGACCTCAAACCGTTGGGTTCGGAATGGTCCCTTACTTATACCACTTGTAATGAACTGATTTGTGCAATAATTTAATCAAGTCTACTCAACATACATTTGCAAAAGTAATCTACATCTAAGTTCATAAACAGCCTAAATGTAAGTTTGTATGATTTAAAAGTAAATTCTCATAACGAAAAACATACAATATCACACAATAAACATGTTGAATAAATAATGATCTAAATATAATGTAAATTAAATTCCTATTGCGAAAGGTAAATGACTAAATCATGCATAAAAAAATAACGTACTAAAACTAAATCATACTAAAAATAAAAATAACCTCCTAACGGCCTAATCATGCTTAAATACAAGTTTGGATGAAATGAAATATGTGAATCTCTCAAGTGGTACGGGGCATTGTATCCCGAGTGCAAACCATAATACCGTCCATTCAGATTCGGCTATGGAATTTATGTCAGGGTTTCCATCCAATATACCACAAGAGGGAACACATATTCCATTCACCCGGAATCACATCATACACTAATTCACAATATTCATGCGAGATAAAGTGATGGAATAACTAAAAATAAAAGGATAATAAATAAAATGGGTGCCCTCAGGTCTAACCTCTTTTGTCGTCTCTCGAAAGTGCGTTACACGGCCGTCGGAAGGGTTGATGTTCCGCAACTTTTCTGGTTCACTAATCCAACGTTTTTCCTCGCTGTTTCGCTGTTAGAGCTGCTGTTTTCACTCGCGGTTTCCGCTCGCTGTTTTCTCTGTTTTTGTCCACTATTTTCAGGCTATTTTTGGGTTGGTTCAAAGGCTGTTTTGGTGTTGATTTTTGGGGCTATTCTCAGGAAGTTTCAAGGCAGTTTGTGGAGGTTGATTTTACGTGTCCATAGGTCACGTGCAAGGGCAGTATTAGCGTGAGGTGTAGGGCTGTTTGAAGGGGCTTATGTGCGTGAATAACTAAGGACTGTTGGAGTGAAATAGCGTGAGTGGTGGACTAATTTTAGGAGGTAATTAACCTGGCTTTGTGTTCTTCTGGCCGTGTGGTGTTGAAGGCAGTTTGGCGTGAACTAGGGTCGATGATTTAGGCTGCTACCGAGAGGGGCTAGGGCTGTGATCTGCTTGTGTTTAGTGTGAAGAGGGAATGAGGCTGATGGAGGTGAGGCATGGAGCTATGTATTGGAGGCAGTGAGTTGAGTGGGCTGTCCTTGTTTCACGGTGAAGGGAGTTTGGTTCACGTTGGTTGATGAGTGCAGAGAGGGCTGTAGGGTTTTGTTTTACGTGGAGAGGGACTGTATGTATGGGATGAGGCAGTGGCTTGGCTTAAGGGTTCTTGTGCGTGAACAAAGGAAAGTGCAAGGGTTGATGAACGTGGGTTCTGTGCTGAGGGAGCAAATTGTCGTGGCAGTGTGTTTGAGGGCAAGGGGCTGAGTGTTTTGTGAGGGCTGAGCGTGAAGGTTAGGTGAGGGTAGTTTACGTGGCTGAGGGGTTGTTGTTTTGATTTGCAAAGTGTCAAGGGGGAGGGGCTGTGCGTTACTTTAAGGTTTGGTTGTTTGTAAGGTGGCCTTCACGTGGGTGCTTGTGTGGCATGCAAGGTGTCTTTGGCTGGGAGAGAAGGCGTGAAGTGAGTGTTGCAAAGGTATGTGCGTGAATGAGAGGGGACCAAGAGAGATGAAGGTTACGTGGGTTCTTTGAGTGGGCTGGCTGAGAGCTATTAAGGTTTATTATTCCTTTTGTTATGACCGAGAGAGAGATGGAAGGATGTTTAGGGTTTCTTTGTGAGTGTATTGCCGAGAGTTTAGGATTTCTTCCGTGTATTGCCAAGCCCCGGGAGCAAGGGTTCATTGTTTCTCTTTTTATAATGGAGAGGGGGTTGAGGGGGAGTGAGAGAATTATTATTTTAACGATTTGTTGTTTGGTGGGGGGTGAGTGAATTTATTAGGAAGGCAAATTATTTAATGGTTGGCTTTTGAAAAGAGAGGGGTGAGGCATGTGCAGGTGAGGTGCTTGGTGTTTTTGATTTGTTTATTTGAAAGTGGGACGTGGGCTACTTGGTTTATTTGATGGATGTGATGTGTTGTTTGGCTTGTAGTGTTTCGCATTTGTGTCTTGAATGGCTTGTTGAATTTTGTATGGTTTAGTTTATTGTTATGTTTTGAATTTTTTTACGTGGGGGAGGAATTGCTTGGCTTTTGTGATCTTTATTTAATGAATGTTGTTTAGGTGTTGAAATTGTGTGAGGAGTATCTTTGGTTTATTTAATGGGTTTTGGCTTAGTCTTTATTCACGTGGGGTTTGGGTTATTAAATTGGTTTTGTTGAATTTTGTGTAGTGACGTGGGGCATGTGGGTAGGTTTAAGGTTCGAGCCGGGGGATAAATTTTGAAACAGAAGCTTAACGAGCAAACCGAAGCTAAGCGAGTGAACTAAAACTAACGAGGCATCAATTTTTGAATCTTCCCTTCCGACGTCCGTTTCCCGCGACTTCCACGACTTAAAAGGTAGTGCCTCCGTACGAGGCTCATCATCGGGACTTACATGCAAAAATGCAATGCCTACAGTGCCCTAAAACCAATTGGTTTGGGAGCCACTGGCCCAAATCTTGCTATATGGATCAAAAATGTTACAATATATATATATATATATATCTTAACACCTATTGCCCTAAAGTCAACTGCTTTGGGAGTCACTGGCCTAAAGCTCGCTACATGGATGAAAGATATTTTATATAAATTAAAAAAAAAATCAGAAAAATCAGAAGAATATTCCATTGCTTAAAAAAGGTGTGAATTCTGATATAACTTTAGGACAAAAATATTACCTTATTTTCAACTACACTTGTGACTATTGTGGGCAAAAATGAGTTGATTAATATTTTGTTAGCTGTGTGTATGGAGAATGGTAAAAATAATCAGAGAATTTACTTATTCAGTAATTTAGAAAGAAAGAAAACAACTCTAAACTTGGATAAAAAGTTTCACCTGGTTAGTCACTAACTTCTTTATTCTCCTTTCTCTTGTCTTTTTGCTTTTGTGTGCATTAGTTTTATTAACTTTTTACTTTTGTAAAACGTTTGTGAGTATCGTTGTTGTAAGCCCTCACAAGACTATAACTCGTCCACTAGGGACACCTAGGGGTTTAAAGGCTTGTTACATACGCTAAATGCAACCGTGATCCCTACGAAAGTGGCTTAGTTAAAATTTATTTTAAAGATATTTTATGTTGTTGTTTTGCTTGAGGACTAGCAAAATGTCAGGTTCGGGGGTGTGATGAGTGGTAAATTTATCATTATTTCCACTCATTTGACCTAATATTTTGTATAGTTTCTCGAATTTTGTGAATATTTTGATATGTTTTGTGTTATTTTGTAGATAAATAAAGTTTCAGGACTCTCTGGAGGTGATTCGGGGCCAAAACAATGAAAAACGGACAAAAGGGAAAAATCGTCTTTTGGTGCATCATGACGCGTAGCCTGCATCACGACCTCTAATGTGCGCCGAATCTCTACTAAATACGTCGAGACACGTGGACCAATCAGAGGGATTTTACTAAAATGCGCCGGATGCTAACGTGTGCCTGCCACGTGTCAACATCACAACTGATCATGCTAACGTGCGTCGTGCCACGTGGTGTCATCACATGCTGCCGAAAATCACCATCACCATGTGTCGTCCACATGTTAGCTATGTGGTGTCCTCATCAGTCACATGCCGAGTCAGCGTGCCACGTGTCAGCTACGTCATCATCAGTCAATCATCTTGTGACACGTGTCACATTCACACGGTGCCGATAATCAACATCGCGATGTGTCACCACGTCAGCATAATTATTGAGTTAATCATCCAAAATGCCACGTCAGCAGATAAGGGAATCAAAGCAGCCAATCAGAATTTGCCACGTCATCACGTAACGACGCAAGAGTAATCCACGCGTCGCGACGCGAGAGGCCTACTGATGCCTATAAATTCAGCTTAAAATTTCAGTTTCAGATGTACTTTCCTCTTTGAATTCTCTGATAATAATAAGGATTTTGTATCTAGTTTGTTTAAATTTCAGTTCTGTAATTAATTTTAGTTACTTTTTGTAATAGTAATTTACTATATTTACTTTTTAAGTTTTTACTATTCTGCAATGAGGAGGTAACTTCCCAATGCTAGGGTGAAAGATAAAGCTTTTATTGTTGCTATTTAGATTAATCTCCCATAATTATAATATAATAACTATTTAAAACTTGATTTAATGAGGATACCGCTATATTGGCTAGTTGGTAATTGATATTAAATTGGTTTTATCCTGACTAAGCAAATATACCGCCTGGTTGGTCAGTTGGTAATTAATTATTAATTTGACTTAATCAGGTTACCGCCTATATGGTTGGTTGGTAAAATCACACAAGTTAATATATTATATTAAGAGAGATATTTAAAATAGTAGTAATAAAAGTGGATCCTTTAACCATAGCATTTTCTTTTATTGTACTTTTTCCTTTTTAAATTCTAGCATTTACTTTTCAGCATTTTACTTTATGTCTTTTATTTTTAAGTTCTTACTAGTTGTAAATATGTGTCGTAGCTAAGCCCGTATTCTGGGGTTGTGATGAAATCCAATATCATCGGTTTATAAGTGGTTATTTTATATTTTGGGTAATATAAAGGTTTACTTATTAAGTCTTAAGCTTAATGCTTCTTGTTAACTGGCCATTAAAAAGATTGACGAGTAAACTTAAAATAAACTTGACGAAGGAATTTTAGGTTTAAGACCCTAGACTTAATAGCTCACGATCTTCCTTGAGGATAGATAACCCTTTAATAGATTTCCTTACATGATAGACATATACCTGTCGGGCGGGGGTAACCACAATTGGAACTTAGTCTTAATGTATCCAGGTAATTAGATTAACATAGACATATGATTTAATTGGGTTACACTGGGTATTTGCATCCGACCATCGATAGAGGCTTTTACAGAATTTCGTGTTCCAGGTTAGTAAACTAATATATTACACAAACATGAAATAACCACTTCATCTTTAAAAAGATATTGGAAGAAATCACAAACTCGGATAGTTTTATAAATTTAAATTTTCCTCAATCTACTTTCGCGTCTTTTTATTTACTTGTTTTAATTTTAAAGTCACCATTCCAATCAAACAATCAATCCATTAGATACTAGTAATCATTTGACCTTATAAAACTAATAGCTTAGGTATTAAGTCCTCGTGGGATCGATACTTTTTATACTACTTGAACGATACGTGAGCTTGCGTTATACGCGTGTGACAACACCGGTCAGAATCTCTCGGGTAGATTTGACTAGTTGCTTGTAGAAGCCATGATCGCTTTCTCGGACGATTAAGTCTTTGTTGAGAAAACCTCTCTATGACCAAATGAAATTTCCTACAAGCAATACAACAACCAAACTCTATATTCCCAAGAGGGGGTGAATTGGGTTATTGCCTAATAATGTGGAAATAAAAATCTTTGCCGATTAAAACTGCTTTCAACGATTAAGCCTTATGGTATATTTTCTCATACAATAAATATTACCTATATGCAAGTTTCTAATATATAAGTAAATGTAAAATTAAACTGTGGTAATTAAATAGTTAAGGGATAGAAAAAATAACACCGTGAGTTATAGTGCTTCGGCCAACAATGCCTACGTCCACTCCATCAAGCCACGCTTGAAGTTTTTCACTATCAACCGAGTTTTTTTCGTGGCTTACTCCCAACCAAGAGTTTTACACAAGGTTCACTCCAAACCCTTACACTTTGAGTTTTCTACGTAGGCTCACTCACTAACCTTTATAATTACCCAAACGATGAGATTTCACAAACCACAAGTGTTTTGAGTAAGAAGTTTATAAACACACTTGGGCACTCACAAAGATGATGAAGATTCTAAGTGTGAGTTGCTTACCCAAGTGTTCTAAGCTCACTACTAAAGATTAGAACGTGTAGTGTGTGAGCTTGATGTATGAGTGTGTATGATTAAGAAAGTTTATAAAACACTATTGTTTTTGCTCTCTTAGAATGTATATGAAGGTTGTGTAACATTGCAAAAATGAATTGGGGCTCAATTTATAATAAAATACAAGGCAATCCCCAATTCTCTATCTGAGACCGGTATGCCGGTCTCCAGACACTGGTATGCCGGTCTGGCATAATAATGACTCTTAACTACTATATTATCATTTAAATATGTCCGTTAAGGACCGATATGGTCACCGGTATTAGGACCGATTTGGTCCGTGTCAGTTCTAGTAGCTGTGTAACATACAGGGTTAACCAGTATGGTCACCGGTATGATAACCAATTTAGTTCATGCCGATACCAGTAAGGAACTAGCCGTTAGGCTCACCAGTATGTGACATGTATGGAGATCGGTTTGGTATGTGACAGATCTAGTAGCTATGCATTCTCTAGGTTCACCAGTATAGTGACCGGTATGGTGACCAGTTTGGTCTGTGTCGGTTCCAATGAGTGTACAAAACAGAGCATCTCACCGATATGGGACCGGTAAGGGACATGTATGCCGGTATTTGTACCAAAAATGCAGATATTAAGGTTTTAAGGCATTTTGTACATGAACCTAATGCATCTAAGTGAATGTGCATGTGTCCTATGAGCTTAAGTACTTAGATAAACAATTCTCATTATAATTTAAACTCTAAGCTAAGACTAAACAAGATTTTATTCGTTTGCCGCTAGTCTTCACATTCACGCTCTTCACCACCAACGTGCTTCGATATTTTTTTTTATCATGTCTCACTAATATACGTCGAAGATGCCAAGTGTTGACGTCATCAAAATCCATTATGCGATTGTGTCGCTAACACATTTCTCATGAGTGACAAACTTGAGGTCCTCACATATTAGGATAGTGTTCATGTTACTTTTCCATTTAATTTTATTATCCCCAATTAATTTTTCATTTGCAAGTATAGAGGTAATAGATGACACCATTGAATAAGCTGATGAGTACTTATTATATACACTTTTCAGTGTATTTACTATTGATTTCCCCTTAAATTATGTTTTTGAATGTATTAATTTTACTAATATTCATCATTTTATTATTTAGGATGTATTATATGAAGAATTAAGTAAAAAGGAGTGAAAGTCCAAAATTCCTAATTTGCACTAGTGAATTTATGATTTGAGCAGTCTTTGGTATTTTGACAATAACGATCTCATATAATATCTAATTGAGGTGATTCAAGTTGCATTTGAAAAAGGACTCAATTATCTACAACTTTATATGGCCGACTGAGACTCTGTCTTGGGTAAAATCGGGCTTGAAATTAAAGGTTATGTACTGCAGCCAGTGTCGCGACACAGAATCATGTGGTACGACACTAGCCAATTAAAAATCATTTTAATGGCTTAAAAAAGATATGTGGCATGCCTCTAATACCTTTGTGGTGCGCCACCAATGAGATAACTCCAAAATTGAATAAGATTCATTTTTTTTATGATATCTATATAAGGGGAACATTTAGGGTTACTTAACATACGTTTTTGGGAGGAAAATATCATCTTTTGAGACAAAAACACTCTCTAAACTCAACAATCATTCAAGAAATACTAAGAACAAGAAGATCAAAACAAAAATTATGAAGAGGAGATTGGAGATTTCATAGATTAAAGATTGAAAACCTTCATGATTTAATTTCTTGAGCCCTTCTTTATTTATTCTTTTTGCTTATTTTGTTGAACATGATGATGTTGTTTATCTTCTTCATCATGAACTAAATCTTTTTCTATGATCACAATGGAAGCAAATATGAACTTTTATTGATCAAATCTATTTTATAATCAATTTGCGACCTTTTATATGGATTGCTTATCATTCTTTATGCTTAATGCGTTCTATTGCTTAATCACCAATATGATAGTTGTGGTAAACCCTAATGAACTTGGAAAACAAAGTTCTTGTTTAGCTTTGGGAATTAATAACGTGTGATCTTTTTTGTAATAATAGATTTTTATGTAAGATAAGAATACACTTGCAGGGCACACATAACCATAAGTAGAACTTATTCTAAATGAAATTGGCTTAGATTAATTATCATATGAATATAGGTAATTGAATTAAGTTAGATGTTTTTATTTGACAATCAGAAAAGACTTGTAAATAATTTCATGTTCTAGGTTAATAATTCATTATAATTTATCAGTTATAAGAATAAGAGAAAGATTTAAAGGAATATTGTGGGAAAGTTGTCATCATAGGTTCTTCATATCTTATTATCTTGTATGTTTAAGTTTATTTTTTACTTTGCTTTTATTTTACTTTGTTAGAAAGAAATAATCGCTAATCTAAATAAGATTAGGGTTGATAAACCTTTGGTATTTGACATTATTAAAAAGTCTCCATGGGATCGATATGTTTCTAAATTACTTGTACGATACATGCTCTTCCGTGTTATAAAGAATTGTTATCATAAACCATTCATCAATTTACAAATAAAATTACCATGATTTGCTATAAAATTAAATGCGGTGAATGATGCATGATTAATGAACTAGAAATCCTATATAAGAGTTACTATATCGGGGCTTCCTAACTGTAATATCCTGAAAGAGGTATGATGCTACCGGTATGAGAAAGGAATAACTCAGATTCATGAGCCCTAATTATAATGAAAAACGGACATGACGCACCCTAAAAATTAGACCACCTGGAATACAATCCAGCACCAAAATGACCTGTAGTAAACATCAGATATGCAAAAGCTCCGTGCCCACAATTATATGTAAAAAATAAAAACTTTAATTTAAATACATATAATAGCTTGCTTAACATGGCTCAACACATAGAAAAAAACAAATAGACTTCTAAATTTAGATGACACTCCTTAGGACTCTAGAGTAGAAGACTGCAACTTGAGTGATTAGTTGTATTGATCATGACTTTCCAAAAACTTGTGTGGCTGATCGATCTGGTTGTCAACCTATAAAACTAGCAAATAATTATGGTATGAGTTATAAAACTTAACAAGTACTTTAACATAATACTATAAAACATAAAATAAAATAGAAGTTGAACATATTACAGTTGTATGTATTTCTTGACCGAATAATTTTTAAAATACTTCACCTAAGTATACTGAAACATAAAAGTTTAAAGCTATCTGAATAATAATATAACTTTTTATGACAGAACTTCAATTACCTTATTTCTATTTATAATCACACTCGTTCTTATACTTACTCAGAAAATCTTTCGGTAAAAAAAACTCTTTTAAACTTATGATATATAGATATTTCAGAACACATTTACATAGGTAAATCTAGAAACTGTACCTCGTTACATATTTCTAAACCATATATACTAAAACAATCAAAATTATACTAAACATTATGAAGCTATAAATAACATAGATTAGAAACAGAAAACGTATGATAACAGCTTAAAAACTCAACTTTTCAAAAAATTTCATAAGAACTCATCTGCTATAAATAAAGTCAAATTCCAAAACTAATACCATCACAAAGCAATTATCTCTGAAAATGAATATATTGATATATCAAGTTCAAAATCAATATTATAATGTAAATATTTTATAAAACTCATCATAAAATTGTATCTCTACGTCTAGAACCCAACTCAACTGGACACACAATTCAAGCACTCAGAAACCAACTCGACTGGGTGAAATAAATCAAGCATCCATACACCAACTCAACTAGACGAATAAGAAATCAAGCATCCAGGAACCAACTCAAATGGACACACAAATTAGGCACCTATGAACCAACTTGACTGGGCGAAATAAATCAAGCTTCTAGGAACCAACCCAACTAGATGAATTAGAAATAAAGCATCCATGAACTAACTCAACTGGATGAATCAGAAATCCTCATCATGGTGGTTATTCAGAAAATAGAATGTAGAAGGTGCATGTTCAGTGTATAAGTATTAAATACAATGCAAAACATAATGTTGTCATTTACTCAGTTACAACAAATATAATCATTACACTCAATGACATTTGTCAGGATTTCAATAACTTGACAATTCATGTACATATCTATATTCATCTTAAAACATATACTATGATAATTCACGTACCCAGCCAGATTTGCATCAACAATCATGCACACACAATATATCGACATTTATTCACAATTAGAAGCATATTATTTTCTACTTAAATGGACACACAATTCAATGACGGTGTGCCGATCACTTTGTTGGTGGTCGACCCGGAGTTGAATTGAAATTTTCCTCGCCTCTCTTCAAGCACCTTTTCTTGAGATGCGCAACAGTCACGTCTATTTAAATGCCCATCAAATCATCTTTTAGGGTTTTTCCTAATTTTGACACTTGTCGCATCCGTCGGATTCCCGCCAAAAGGGAAAGTGAATCGACCGTGTAGAGGCTTTTTGATCTTTAACCATTCGTTTGATCTCGGCAGGCCTCTTCCGCTTTTGACATTTGGCGTCCATCTGGACTTCTTTTCTCGATCTAACGGCCATGAGCGTCCAACTCATGACTATAAGAGGACGAGGCTTTTAATGTGTAGTCTTTTTGGCAAATTTCTCTTGTGAACGTTTCAACCGTGACTCACTTTGACTCAGTACTCCCAGAGTTTCTTCCAGCAGTGAGTTTTTCTTTTCTCTCTCCACTGTGACCTGCAAATTTTGGGGACAAGCAAACCGTGCTGTGCAATCTTCAATTTTTCTAAAAGAAACAAGTAAGTTCTCTGAACGACCTCTTCTCTTTTTGTGTGCTGTGAATCCTTTGTTAGTTTTTGCTGTTGTTAGGTAGTGACTTATGGCTTGTCAGATTTTGTTAGGGCCTTTTAGGGCCCTCCTGTTTAGCTTTCTCGGAATCCCTGAGCAGTCTTAGGGTTTTAGCTATAGACTAACTTCCCATTCCTTTCCATTTATTCGAATGTCAGGAATGTCTGACAACAGATCTTCCTCTTTTAACCCTGCTAGACCCTCAACTCCCCCTGCTGAAGAGCTTTCCTCGGGCTCGGGGGCACCCAGTGTGGAAGACCTTGACACTACCCCTACCCCTTCCGAAGTTGAGCAAGATACTTATCACCAGAGGGTCCCTCGGAGGGATCCAGAGCCCGGTGAACTCGATAGCTCGGCTCTGGATATGGATCGGCCTTCCAAGATAACTGAGGACGATCTAGCGCTGCTGCGGCACGGATATACGATATTCCATAGATATTGCCCTCAAAGTTCCCGGCCCGATGGATCGTGCTAGTCAACCTGACAAAGGCTCGGTGGTACTTCTTCCTGCTTTCTTTGAGTGTGGAATTCAGCTGCCGATGCAACGTTACTTCGCTTGGATGTTAGCCGAGATGGAGATTGCCCCCTGTCAACTGAGTTTAAATAGTTGGAGGATTTTGGCAGGCATACATGTGGCCTGGCACCGGGCGGGGTTGGGTGAACCTTCTTTGGAAGAGGTGAAGAGGTTATATCGTTTGAAGTCCAACCCAAGGACTCACCATGGTTGGTATTACCTCTATGCTTATGATAGTTCGTCCAACGTTGTCCATAAACTCCCTGACTCCAACAAGAATTTTAAAGATCTTTGGTTCTAGGCTACTGGGGATTGGGGTCGGGTTCTGAGATCGTTTGAAGAGGATGTTTCAGTCCCTGATATCTTCAGATCGGGAGGTTAGGGGTTCCTTATCATTTTATATGTTCCTTCTCTCAGCTTCATGCTTAGGGTCCTGACTTCTTTTATTTCTCCCAGCCTGTTGGAGGGATGCTCCCAAGGTTTCCCGTCAAGTCCGGAGGTGGGTATTCTGGGCTCGGCGATACGCCGGTCATTGGAGGGAGTTAGTTAATGATGCAGCTTTCGTTTCGTCGGGCCTTATTCGGACCGTTCCTCCGGAGGTCTCGGGTCAGATAGGTAGATGTCTGTTGGCCTTCTAGCCAACTCCCATGTTTATTTGGCATGTTTGGTGTTGTCACTCCCTTTTTTTTTTCTTTTTTTTTTATGCTCGGGTTCTGAACCCTTCTATTGTCTTTGCTCTTGCAGGTATGTCGAAAAAGCCACAATATCTTGCTAAGTTGACCGGTGTTTCAAAGAAAAGTAGACCCGGCGGGGCCGGTACCTCTCGAAAACGGCCTGAATCTTCTGAGTTTAGAAAGGTTTCCGCGGGGCCGGAGCGGCCGAGCTCTCAAGATCTATCTTCATCATCCGAGGTGCCTCTACTGGGTGTACCCGTCCTGCTAGTCCTCCAAGACCTTCTAGGAGAAGGAAGCGTCCATTTGGAGCTGTGGATGCTCAGTTACGCCGGGAATTGGAGGAGGAGGAGGCTCCGAGCAGAGGAGTTCCGGTCCGGCAGGGGGTCCTTCCAAGAAATTGAAAGGCTCTGTGATTCTTGGAGTTGATGACCTTGGGAAGGACATTAGGGAGGCTACTTCCCATTTGGTGCCGGCTTTCAATGACTGGCCGAGGCCGTTCCTCCTGAGAAGATTCCGAGGTTTGAGGACCTTTCGCCCGAGGAGGTGGTTGCAAAGTTGTGCTCCCAGCTGGCCCAGGTTACTTCTATTACTTCTCTTCTATAACCGTGTTTCTTTCATACTTTTGTTTATTTTCCTAACTTCTTTCTTCGGCAGGCAAATTATTTTTGGCGGCAAAAAACAAGGACCTGTTTATAAGCCTTTTATCTGAAGGCGGCCAAGCCCAGAGGCTTCAGAATCGTCTTTCTGAAGTGGAGGCTAAACTCGTGAGTGCGGAGGAAAAGAATATGGATTATGAGCTGGCTGCGGTTGAGTCTTTTAAGACAAATAAAGCTCTTAAAGCCGCCGCCACTCTAGAGCAGAAGAATGCCGATGAAGCTAAAGCAAGTCTGGCGGACGCCCGGACTGATATCGGGATCCTCAAGGTGGAAATAGGCAGTGTGGAGTATAAGCTGCGGGCCAAGGATGAGGAATTGGCTCGGGTCCGTGATGAGCTTACGAGGAGAGAGGCTGAGTTGGAGGCCGAGAGGGATGCAATCCATCTTGAGGGGGTTGGTGATTGTGTTGAAATTATACCGGTGGTTCTGCCCGACCTGGATATGGGGCCAATCCATGCAGCTATCCGTTTTTGCAAAGGGGAGATGTCCGATGAGTGTTTCAGAAGTGGCTCCCTCATTCTTCCGAGGAGGCGATGGATCCCGACCCAATTTCGGTTGCTCCGGTCCCTCATGTTCCCCAAGAAATCCGCCCTGAGGTTCCTGCTCCTGTCCCTGAAGTAGGGGTTTCCCAGTTTGACGTGGTTGAAGCTGCTGTTCCTCCTTCGAGGCCGAGCCGACCCAACTGACGTCTGAGCCAGTCGAGGAAGAATTTCTCGCCCTCGTTCGGATTGATTGAGAAGGGGTAACCCGGACGGGGCCCTGTGTATACTTATCCCTTTTTTTGTAATAACACTTTGTACTTTTATTTGAATATTACTTATGTGTTTGCTTTCTTCCTTTTTTTTTTATTTCATTCTTTATGTTTCCCTTCGAACATTTGAGACCTCTCCATGAGGACAATATGAGCTGGAGGGACGTAATCTGACCCCGAGTAGTAAGAAACACTTGGCTCTCCAGGGGAAATGTTACGTCCCCAGTTTGGGCTGATAGACTCGGTGGGACTTAACCCGACCCCTAGCTGAGAGAGATATTTGGACCTGGGGGAATGACGCCTCCCCAGTCCAAAAGTGCTGACTCGGTGGGACGTACCCCGACCCCGAGCTGATTAACCAAGTGGCCTCGGCGGAACGAAATCCAGCCCCGAGCCGAATAACTGAATGGCCTCGGCGGAACGTAATCCAGCCCCGAGCCGAATAATTGAATGTCCTCGGTGGAACGTAATCCCGCCCCGAGCCGATTAACCAAGTGGCCTCGGCGGAACGAAACCCAGCCCCGAGCACTGGTTAATCCTTGGGATTTATTCAGATGGGAAGTGTATCCATCTTTAAAACCATGTCGAATCTGACTTGGGCGTCCCCCTGTCAGGCTGACGAAAAAATAAAAACAAAACTTTCGAAAATAAAATCAAAAAGGTGGGGTGACTTAGCACTTGTCCCAAAAACTTTTCACAAGCGTAAACAACATCACAGATTCCTCAAAACAGCGTCTTGTCCGAGGTTTCCAAAACACAATTCTGAATCTTTCAATTCAGTGTCCCGGCGAACCAGGATTTGGATCAGGAGAGCGTTTGAATGGTAAGGGCACATCCTTTATACATCGGGTCACTGTGGAGCCTGTGTATTGTACGAGGGCTCCTCCTTACCACGCTGGAGCAGGCACACGCTACAGGGGCGTAACGCATCCCCGTGCTGCGCCTCTCTTGGATCCAAATGATGAATGGATCAAAGAGTGTCCGGGATACTAAGGGTATATTCCTCCTTAGGTCCGGCATCACTGGAGTTAGCAATCGTCACGGGGGCATCATCATCCCCAATGCTATACTTTCCCACGGATCCATTACATCGGGTAAGTGAGGATCAAAAAAGTGCTCGACACATTAAGGGCATGTTCCTCCTTATGTTCGGTAACACTAGAGTAAGCAATCGCCACGGGGGTATTGGGTTGCTGCCAAAGAAGAGGGGGAAATGAGATTTTACTGAAAGTATTTTCTCAACATCTCGGCGTTCCATGGCTTTTTTAATCTTGTGCCGTCCAACTGTTCCAAGAAGTAAGCTCCTGGCCTTACCACCTCTGTGATTTTGTATGGCCCTTCCCACTTGGCACCTAGCGAGCCCTCTCTGGTCGCCGGGTATTTAAGGTGACCATTCTCAATACTAAGTCTCCCGGGATGAAGGAGCGGGTCCGAACTCTTCTGTTGTAGTAATGAGCCATTCTTTGTTGGTAGACTGCTGCTTTCATAGCTGATTTCTCTCTCTTTTCCTCGATCAGGTCGAGGTGGTTTTTGATAAGTTCTTCATTCTGCTCATTCCCAAAGTGGCGGACCCTGTGAGTTGCTACCCCGATTTCTACTGGAATGACGGCCTCATATCCGTATGACAGGGAAAATGGTGTTTCCCCTGTGGAATCTTTGTAGGTCGTTCGATGTGCCCATAGCACTTCTGGTAGTTCTTCGACCCATAAGCCTTTGCATGATCCGAGCCGAGCTTTAAGGTTTGCCTTGATGGTTTTGTTTGTTGCCTCAACCTGTCCGTTTGACTTGGGATGAGCTGGCGAGGTGAATTTTAAAGTGATCTGGAGGTCTTCGCAGAGCTTCTGAATCTTTTGCTGTCGAATTGTTTCTGTTGTCGGTGATGATTGCCCGGGGATTCCGAACCTGCAGATTATGTTCTTCTTTACAAATGCTGTGGCCTTTTTCTCCGTGATGGTGGATAGCGGCTCGGCTTCCACCTACTTTGTGAAATAGTCTATGGCCACGATTGTATATTTCGCCTGCCCTCGTCCTTTTGGCATTGGCCTATCATATCTAGCCCCCACTGTGCGAACGGCCAGGGGCTGGACAAGTGGTTAATTGTTTTGCCGGTTGCTGGTGGATGTTGGCATTTTTCTGACAACCTTCGCATTTCTGGGCTATCCGCATGCCGTCCTGATGCATTGTCGGCCAGTAAAATCCTTGTCTTAAGGCTTTAAAGGCGATTGATCTTCCTCCGGCGTGACTTCCACAGATGCCCGTGTGAATTTCCTTGAGCACATAATCTGTTTCCTCCTCTGTTAAACATCTCAGGAGGGGTACGGTATAGCCTCTCTGGTAGAGCACCCCTTCGATCAGGGAGAACTTGGTGCTTTTGAATTTTAGTTTCTTGGCCTCCTTTCTGTCCTCGGGTATCTCTCATGTTTCCAAATATTTTCTGATCGGCTGTAGCCATGAAGTTTTATCTTCTTCATCCAGGGTTCCTACTTCGAGTTCTCCTACGCTCTTTTCTAGGAGGCAGATTAGGGGGATTGTTCTGGGATTCTCTGTTTTTATTGAAGATGCGAGCCGTGCAAGAGAATCTGCTTCGCCGTTGTCTTCTCGTCTGATTTGTTCGAAGTGAACGTTCCTCATTTTTCCTATTAACTTCTTTACCTCGGTCAAGTAGGCTCTCATGCTAGGTTCGCTGGCCTGGAATTCGCCTTTTAGTTGCTGAATAGCAAGCTGTGAGTCACTCCTTACTACCACGTTGTGGACTCCCACTACTGTGCACAGCCTTAATCCGGCCAAGATTGCTTCGTATTCGGCTTCATTGTTTGTGGTTTCAAAGGCGAACCTTAAGGCAAATAATACTTCTTCCCCCTTGTTATTTTTTAACACGATCCCGGCTCCGCCGCCGTGTGAGCTGACAGACCCGTCTACTGTCATCTCCCATTTGTCTTCCCCTACCGTCAAGATCTGGGGTTCGGTGAACTCTGCAACAAAATCTGCCAAAGCCTGTCCTTCCATTGCTACCCTTGGAAGGTAGGAGATGTCGTGTTCGCTTAGCTCCACCGACCACTTCATCAATCTTCCCGAGGCCTCTGGTTTTTGTAAGATCTGTCGCAGAGGGTGGTCGGTGTAAACTTTGATAGGGTGGGCTTGGAAGTAAGGCCGCAATTTCAGAGCTGCGGTGATCAAAGATAGGGTGACTAGTTCATGTACGGGATACCGGGTTTCTGTGTCCAGCAGGGCTTTGCTGACATAGTATACTGGTCTTTGGATTCGGTCTGCCTCTTGCACCAGCACCGAACTTACTGCTGTCTTTGAAACAGCCAAGTATAAGTATAATGTCTCTCCTGGGAGAGGTTTTGCTAGGAGCGGGGGCTGTGCTAGATATTGTTTCAGTTGTTGGAAGGCCTCTTCGCACTCCGGAGTCCAGTCGATCCCATTTTGGGCTTTCTTGATGGCTTTGAAGAAAGGGTGGCATTTGTCAGTTGCTCGGGAGATGAATAGGTTAAGCGCGGCTAGCCTGCCGGTTAGACTTTGAACTTCTTTCACCGTCCTGGGAGATTTCAAGTCCAGTACGGCTCGTATCTTTTGCGGGTTTGCTTCTATGCCCCTGGAGCTCACCATGTAGCCTAGAAACTTCCCGGAGGCCACCCCGAAGGCACACTTTTCTCGGTTGAGTTTTAAATGGTATTTCCTCAATAACTCAAAGGTTTTCTTCAGGTCGGTCACGTGACACCTTGGCGCCTCAGACATTGTTATCATGTCGTCAACATACACCAGCATTGTTGTGCCGATGAGTGGTTTGAAAATCTTGTTGACCAGTCTCTGAAAGGTGGCTCCTGCGTTTTTTAATCCGAATGGCATTACTTTATAACTGTAAAGCCCCTGATCGGTGACAAAAGTTGTTTTCTCCTCATCGGCAGGGTGCATCTTGACCTGGTTGTATCCTGAGAAGGCGTCCATGAAGCTCAACAGTCCTTTGCAGGCTGTCGTATCTACCAACTGATCTACGTTTGGCAGTGGGAAGTTGTCCTTCGGGCACGCCTTGTTGAGGTCGGTGAAGTCCACGCACCTCCTCCACCTCCCGTTTGCTTTCCTTACCAATACCACGTTCGAAACCCATTCTGGGTACTTGACTTCTCTGATGAAGCCTGATTTTAACAGTTTTTCCACTTCGGACGCCACTGCTCTGCACCGTTCTTGGTTAAAGATTCTTCTTTTTGTTCACTGGTTTGTGTGTCGGGTTTACTATCAAGCGGTGACTGATGAATTTTGGATCAATCCCGGGCATGTCATTGTGTCCCCATGCGAAGATGGGGTCGGGTACTTCCGTAGGCATTCCAGTAGGTTCTTTTTTAGGATTTCGTCCAAATTCCCCCTATCTTTATGCTTTTATTCGGTCCGAACAGGTTGACTTCTTCTAATTCTTTGGCTGCCTCTAGCCGGCAACTTTGTCCGGGCGCGGACCCGGGTCCTTCTTTGGATTTTCCTCGTCTTCCCCCCTTTGCCTCTTCCTGAGGCTTCCTTCGATGCAGAGGGTTTCCCGTGAGAGAGTGGCGAAGCAACTACGGGCTATCTTCTGACTTCCGCATATGATTCTGATCCCTTCCCGGGTAGGAAATTTTAGTTTCAAGTAGTAACAGGACATCGCAGCCTTTGTTTTCATCATAAAAGGCCGGCCAAAAATGACTTGGTAACTGCTCAGGCAGTACACCACGGTGAAGTTTACCATGACTGTCCGGGTTCTGGGGTGAGTTCCGATGGTTGTTGCCAGTTGTATTCTTCCCAGCGGGATGACCATTGAGCCTCCAAAACCATATATGGGGGTGCCGTCATTAGTTAGGGTTACGTATTCTACTCCCAGGCTTTCTAAAGCTTCTTTGGATATTATGTCTACCGCGCTTCCGGGGTCTACCAGGATTCTATCCACCTCTGTGCCGCTGATTGTAGCTTTGATTATCAGCGCATCATCATGGGGAAAACTCACCCCTCGTGCATCCTCGTCGGTGAACATTATGGGCACCGACCGACCCCCTTGTAGTATCGGGGGTCTTTCTGTTCCTAGCAGCTCTGCCCCTTGAGCTCGGCTATAGTTCTTTCTTGACCGGTTAGAGTCCCCGGCCAGTGTACTTCCCCCTGCGATGATGTTCACCTGTCGGTTTCGTGCCCTTTGTCTGGCCGCCATGGTTTCATGGTCGATATAACTATTTAGATACCCATTTCGGGCTAGGTCCTCCATCTGTTCCCGCAGATCTTTGCATTCGTCCGTTATGTGCCCCCTCAGGTTATGATGTATGCAGTAAGACTTCTGGTTCCTTTTATCTGGGGGGAATCTCCTGAGGTCGGGTTCTATCAAGAGGCCTTTTTCCTGTATTTTCATGATGATTCGCCCTGGTGGTTTGCTCAGGGGAATATATGTTTCTTCTCGGACTACATGATTCACCTGTCGCGACCCCTCCTTCCTGATCTCTTCGAGGTATCGGTTTGAATTCTTTGGGTTTTGGATTGAATCTTTTGAATTCCCTGTTCCGGTCGTCGGGGAGCCTCTATTCTTGATGTTCTTTCCCGAATGGCCGTCCCCCTTCGGGAGATCTTTTCTTCGTTTTCTACCGAGACAAACTTCCGGGCTACCTCTAGGGCGGTGGCATAATCCGGCGTGTCCTGGATTCTCAGATGAGTCCATAACCTCCTGACCTTTAGGGCTCCCTTTAAACTTTCTAAGGCTTCTAGGGACTCATATCCTCCGACTTCCAGTACCATGTTGTGGTATCTTTCAATAAAATTTTTCAAGGGCTCGTCATCTCCTTGCTTCAAAAGTCTTAATTCTCCAATCGTCTTTTTGGGAACGTAGGCCCCTTTAAAGTGTCGAATGAACGACTTCTTAAGTTGTGTGAAGCTTCCGATGCTCCCCGGAGCCAGACTTCTGTACCATAGGATGGCAGGTCCACCTAAAGTTAGAGGGAACACTTTGCAGATGGCATCTCCTACTACTCCCTGGACTTCCATCAACAAGACAAAGCTTTCGATGTGCGATTTCGGGTCAGAGTGGCCTTTGTAGGGTGCCATGGTCGGCATGTTGAATCGTTTTGGGAATTTTACCGACCTTATTTTTTCCGCGATGGGAGTTTCCTCCTGACCGTCCCGGGCATCACTTGCGTCGGCCTTGAGGCCTACCCCCCACTTGGTCATCTCCTTTTTTAACCAAGATTTTATCTCGCTAGTGGTGCTGGCGTGTTGTTTTCTGTACCTCTCTGTGCGTCCTATGCCCTGGGTGCGGCGTTCCTCATGGTTTGAAATTTCTTGCACATCCTCGCTATATTCCCTGCCTTCTCTTCGGGAGTCGTGGAGGCTATCGTAGGAAGGATTAGGTGACTGTTCTCTTCGTCCTCTTTCCTCATCTTCCATGTTTCCTCTGTTTGTGAATCTTTTTCTACAACCATAGATTTTATCCCGTAGAGGCCCCTCCTTCTAGGTCCATCATCTTCACTTGTGTCTATCACCCTTTTCCCTTCTGCTCTTTCACTTTTTCTTCGACTGGTTCCGATGTCTGGTCTCTCGTTGTTCGTTCCCTCCATTCTCTCCAACCGATCCATCATGGATTTCATGCTTTCTTCCATCTTTTTCATCCAGTCTGTTACTGGACTCCCTGAAGATTGATGATTCCCGCCTTCTTCCATTGTCTTACTACGCGAACCGCTTTTTGTTGAGATCCCCACAGACGGCGCCAACTGTTGACGGCTGATTTTGGTCTCGGGGCAATATGGGAATATTACTCCGAGATAATCTTCCCTCAATAGTGAATTTGTTCGGTTACGGGGGAACCAAAAGCAAATTTAGCAAAAGATAGGTAAATACGCCAATCGACAAAGAGATTTAACGTGGTTCGGTGGATTTGGATCCGACCTACGTCCACGGGCACAAACAAGATGATACTTTTATTATTCAAATGCGCTTCTCAGACCGTTCTTTGTGTTTTAAAAGTCAGAGCTTGGTGATTCTCCTGCCCTTTACGAAAATTTCAATTCAACTCCGGGTCGACCACCAACAAAGTGATCGGCACACCGTCCTTTTTATAGTTCCCGGCACCAACTCGTATACTCGTTGGAACCGAGAACTAGGGGACAGATGTTGATGGTGTTTTCAGGCACTATAATATTTTAAAGCAGCACGACAAGGGCAGAAGGGTAATTCCCTTCTTGGATGATATCATTAATTCCGACCCGACCCATAAAAAGTCAGCAGCAAGGGCCCGAACGCTTTACAATAAAAGACCGACCACAACAGGAAGAGACAGAGCACTTCATAATCGGTAACCGATCACTTGAGTTCAGGATGACCGGTCACTTATCAGGTCGACAACAGCACCCCCATTACAAAAGACCCTTATGACCGACTTCATGAAGACCGAGCACATGGCGAGGCGTGTTCCGAAAGATAAGGCATCATATTTTTACGGATAAGATGACCAATAAGTTATCCTACTTTCATGGGAAAGCTAAGAAGTCAGAGTCCTACTAGGATAAAAGCGGTAAAAGTAAAATCTAGTTAGGAGACCTTGCGGGAGAAGGAAATTGTATCAATTAGGAATCCTTATACCAGAAGGAGTATGATTTCTTCACTATTATAAATCAGGGTAGAGTATGTGTAAAGGGCAGGAGAATCACCAAGCTCTGACTTGTAAAACACAAAGAACGGTCTGAGAAGCGCATTTGAATAATAAAAGTATCATCTTGTTTGTGCCCGTGGACGTAGGTCGGATCCAAATCCACCGAACCACGTTAAATCTCTTTGTCGATTGGCGTATTTACCTATCTTTTGCTAAATTTGCTTTTGGTTCCCCCGTAACCGAACAAATTCACTATTGAAGGAAGATTATCTCGGAGTAATATTCCCATATTGCCCCGAGACCAAAATCAGCCGTCAACACACCTATTATGTACTTTTCTTTCAGCAACTTGAAAGTAGTATTACTTACCTCACACATCATAAATATATATATATATATACTTATGGAAAATAGAAACTGACTTATCTTATCTAACTCTAAGAACCTAGCTTTCCATATACATGAAAATTAAAGCTTTCTCAACTTATCAATATCAGAAACTTACAGTTCTTACACATGCACCAAATTTATCTCATAACTCATGTCAAATCAATCAACATATCTCAAAGGCACTAGTAAATTATGAATGATAAACTTAATTCGTGTTATCAGAAATCAAATATTTATATATATTCCTATACACACACACACATATACATCAGAACTTGACAACAAATAATACATCAGATACTCATCACATAAAGTACTTACCTGGTTTCGTGAATACTTATGATCCTAGACAAATCTGTCAAAATAAACGGTGAAACGCGGTTAGAATTGCTGTCAAGTGGAGTTCTTGACTTAACTATAACAAACTTCCGGACCTTCTTGGAACACCCAAATCAAGTCTGATTCCAACGATTTCAAATTCATTACTCTTAAAACATGTAACTTTATAACTACATCACATCAAATTTACTTTCCGATCTAAAACGTAAAAATCCACTGAAAAGTATAGCAACGTTACAAACGAATCAGAGACCTTTTGAATCTTTCCTATTTTCTTAAGAAACCTTTCTAATACTCATAATATATCATTGTATACCATTCTATCAGATCTTTCTTATTTTCTTCTGAAACCTTTCTAATACTCATAATATATCATATTATACCATTCTAAGACATCCAATTAGCTTAAATCATCGAATTCGTGTTTTAAGAAAATTTTCGAATCTCAAAACGCTACAAAAGGATCTTGGACCTTCCGAAACTTTCTGAAACCATTGAAATGTCATCATATCATCATAATTAACTCATACCTATCATTATGATCATCTCTATATTGATATACGTGAAATTAGATTTTACCAGAAACTCACTTAACCCACTGGATCGATCTTACCTCCAAAGATATTCGATGGACATGTGGAAGAGATGGGGTTGAGATGCTATCCGGATCGACAGTAAGCAAGTTGGAGTTTGTTAGAGTTGGTGCTTCAAGTACGAATCCGAACAATATATTGTACGATATTTTATTATTAGATTATAATATAACTGTATTTTCATTTCAATACTTTAGCAATGTCAACTATTATTATGTTATTTATATTTTATATATAAATGTATATATATACATTTATATATATATACATATATATATGTATATATATATATATAAATGTATATATATATATATATATATATGTGTGTATATATATAATATATATATATATATATATATATATATATATATATTATATATATATATATATATATATATTATATATATATATATATATATTATATATATATATATTATATATATATATATGTATATATATATGTGTGTTTTTATGTTGATTACAATATCGACCTTAGAATAGTCATGTAAATATAATATATATATATATATATATATACACATATATGTGTGTACATATATAAATGTATATATATATATATATATGTGTGTATATATATATATATATATGTATATATATATATGTGTGTGTTTTTATGTTGATTACAATATCGACCTTAGAATAGTCATGTAGTGATACTGGATACTAGGTGTGGTCCGTCATTGAGATAGTATCTTTATTATAAACTATTCTTAAAAGATATATTCCTAACCATTGGTTTAGGAACCCGGTCGAATTCCTATAACCTAAAATACTAGCACTTGTCATATATTGGAATTAGATTTCCAATGCTTTGGTCCCAATAGACCATGAGCGACGTTGGCTCGTATAGACATGTGGGTATTGGTGAAGTGAATACCGAATGACTTATTGATGATTCATAATAGTTGGTAATACACGCCACCGTCAATGAGAATCTCCTCGACTCGAGTAGCATATCTGATCATTTGACTATATGATAGCATTGATTTTGTGTGTGATCCTCTCCACTTAGATTGCATACATGTCAGAGACCTTTCATGGTCTGATCGCTGGATGTTTATTGGGTATTGACTGATGCATTCGTTAATCAAGTGCGGATCAAGATAAGATCCTTTGACCTGAATGTGTACCGTTAAGATTTTTAGTTATCCATCGTTCTTAGTTACGATTATTAGGACTTTGGCCAAAGCTAATCATCTAGGATTGATCGTGTTTACATCAGAAATGGTGTTCTAATTAGTTATAAAGAATCGTGGACATGTCAACATATGAGACGTGTGCCTTAGAAACTTGACGGGTAATTTATGTTTCCTACGCACGACTTGGATAGCTTACGATGGAGGAATTATTTTAACATATGTGATGATTTTGGCTTATATAGTTTGGAAAGGTCGATCATGTTCTTTGTAAATAGTTTGCATAATTTGCAAATCGGCTCTATTATTCAACAATCGAATCAATACTTAAGGGAAATACTTATATACTTTTTTATAAGGAGTTGATTCCAATATTTTGTTAAATGTTCTTAGTTACATATTAATCCGTCTCTAAGGTACAAAATTTATTGATCAGAATCCATTCCAATCTCACTTATATAAAATAAAAATACACAATCCAATACGCATGAAGTTTATAGAGCACTCAAGATTGAGATCAACACATATATGAACATTATTTAGATATATATGAATTTCTTTGTCTAACGAATTTTCTAAAGAATTTCATCACTATCAGGGTCTAGTCTTGTATAATCACATTATACTAGTCACCTACATTTACATGTCATTACATGAATGATTTAGGATTTCACCGTCATATCAATTACTAAATGGACCACAACTATAAACAAAATACCTTATTTTTATTTTTTACAGACTGTTTAAGATTACTAATCTCAAATTCAATTCCTCTTATATATGTTATACTGAGTTTGAGATTATATTAGTAATCTGAAATATTTCTGATAATTTATAATTTGCAAAATCTATATTAATGTAAAATATATAATTTTATTTATTTCAACATTTATTTATTACAAGCAGTCCTTAATTAGGGAATAAACCCTAACAGTTACCTCATACATAGTGTGGCAATGATTTCATTTTTGTAGTTGTGGATAGATTTTGGAAGATGCTCACTTCATTCATTGTAAAACCATCATCGACGCTTGCTTTGTATGCAAATTTTTTCTTATGGCAACTAGTAATGCTCCCTTTGTTATTATTTATACGCAACCCTTATGGCATGCTTTGGGTATTGTTGAGCTTCTTTCTTTACTTGGTTTGAGTAAAGGCTGTTGAGAAATTGACAAAAAAGTTGGAACAAGTTCATATGAAATTTTTTTCAAACCGTAGTTTTGGTTTTCTTTTCTATTTTTAGGATTCGTTCCGAATTTTTTTATATTTTTATTTAGTGATCAGATTTCAATTTCATTTTCTTTCATAATTTTATTATGAATATGATATATTTATTATGTCATAATAATTTAAATTACACCCTTAGTAATTTTGTCTTATTGGGATTTTATTTTTTTATTTTTGAAAAAGAAATGAAATTCATTCATAAAAACACCACAATGATGTAATTACACGGTCAAATAATAACTCGAAAATAAACTTATGATATCCTAAAATTCAAGCTAATTAGGATAAAACCTAATAACAAAGGTAAAATATGTATTATGTGTTTCACGTAACTAATATAAATACATATTCACACCTAAAATTATTTATGAACATGAGGAATTACAGGTCCTGCCTGATCTCCCTACCTCAGCCTCAATGCAACGTCGATGACTACATATTCATAACTAGAAGTAAAACAACATAATACATACTTTGAACATAAACTTTTACAACAATATACAAGCAATCTAATACAGAAAACTAATAGATCTATGAGATAAAATAAATATCCCGGGAAGTTCCGAAAAACTCCTGTCTTCATCATTTGATCTACACCGTTAATCTGCACCAAATTTTCTGTATTTTAATGAAAAGATTATTAAAACTTATAAGAACATAAAAAAACCAACATAAAATTGGACCACTATGAAGAGGAAAACCACATATCTAACAGATCTAGGGAACAAAAAGTCACACCTAAAACACCAATAAAAAACACACGCAAGTTCAACATCTAGGGTTTCTGCAGAAATTTTAGGATTTTAATATTAAAGAGTGTCGAAAACCCAATTTATAAACATCTTTTATTCATTAAAATTAATAATCCAAACTTTTTATTCTTCTCACATTTTCCGCGTCCTTAACTCATCTGCGAGTTTTTATCTGCGTAAATCTCAAAATAGAATTACTCTTTTGGAGGGGTTATTGGAATCAAAACTCGGGAGGCAAGGAAAAAGTAAATTATTGTACGGTTGATACTTAATATGATATCGTAAGTTTTGTTGTTAATTCCATTTTTTCATCAACTTTAATTATTCTTTTCTTCTTCCAAGCAATCAATTAAAATGATAGATGACCAAAACTTACACATCATGGAACTGATGATGAATGCTTTATTATCATCTCCAAGTTAGAAACTTAGGGTATAAATTCTCGAATTTCAATGGATATTCGAGATTTTATATCATTCAATAAGAATTTTGTTGTGATATAAACAATCACAATAGAGGAGAAGTGAGAGGAAAAATCTTCTTTATTACTCAACAAAAAAATTACAAAGCTATTTCAAAAGCTTTACAAAAAACCTCTCAAACACTCTTTACTCTCTATATTAACTCACTTGAGAATTCTAGGATGATTTACAAATGACTTTGGGACTGCCTTTTATAGGGCAAAGAACGTGTGCTACAGTGCCATACGTTTTGGTAGTTAGCAAAACGCGTAACGCGTTTTGTCAACTTCTGTCGAGCTGGAGACTTCCAGCATTCTGCATACTAGAGTCCAATAAATCTCCCCATCGGTGAATATTTACCCTAAAATCTGAGCCGCCCATTAATCATCCAAACCAGATCCTCAAAAGGATCCTCTCCTGGCTGCATCTGTATGACTGCCTTTTTAGGATTTTGGTGCGGGCGCAGCGGAAGCTCGCAGTTCAGGAGAAATCATAATTTTAAAACTTTTTAAATTACCGAATGAATTATTCAATATCCAATATGAATAATTATTTCATATTTCACCTAAACATATTTATTCGATATCAAATATCGACGTAAATAGTTAAGAAACATCGTGAAACTTTTACGAAAACATTTTTTCGTAAAATGGCATAAAACACGTTTTTGACCAAATCGACTACCCAATGCACATGAGGGCTGCCCAGGTCAGCCCCAACAGTACTAGGGCAGTTCATGGGCTGCCCGAACAGTGACCGATTCACTGTTTGAGCAGCTGTCACCCGGTTGGCTCAAAAGTCACTCGGTAACGCCATTTTTCGCCGTTTTCGTATATTTCAACTCTGAAACAATTTTCGGCAATTGTTCCAACACCGAAAACACATCCAATACATTTATATGACATTATTTTCATCTAAATAAATACATTTTTTCCAGATCTGATTTTGTAACAAAAATAAACAATTTTTCATGTTTTAATCAAATTAAATCACAACACCAATCCAAGCCACCACCAATGAAGCACCCAAAAACAATTCTAGGCATTACAAGAGTGGTCATAATACTCTAGAATGGCAACATATCATCAAATGATCAAATTGAACAAATATTACAATAATATCTTTTAATACTTCTTTACCCATGCAATTGTTGTAAATTCTTCAAATATAATTGTTTTGGATGGAGGAGAGACATGTCTATTGGATGGTACCATATAGGGACATGTCCTCCAATTGAGTGTAACATGCTACAAGGCTCCAAAGGGTGCATGAGAGGGATATAATCCTTTGGAGGGTTGCATCCCAACCCAAAGGGTGCCCTTAAGGCACATTTCCATGCTTTTATAAGGAGGCCACCATGTTCATTCTGGATATCAGAAATCAATTCGAATTTTAGAGTCTCATTTTACTGTTTTGAGTCAGAGAGAGTTCCTCCATTTTTCAGTTCGAGATCTTGTTAAGGAGTGGCCCTTGAACAAGAGGAATCCGAGTTATTCTGGGAGAACATTAGCCACAAAACCCGTAGAGCACCGAGACATGGCTTATAAGTTATTAAGGACAAAGATCTATCTCGACTTGGACTGCATATTTTGTAATTTTATCAGGTTTTCTTCATTCTCAAGGTTTAGGGTTTATGTTATTTTTTGGCATGTTAGGGTAGATTTGTTTCTGGAAATTTGTTATGAAGCATGTTAATTTGTGTTTAATGACACTAATCCACCAACAATCTTAAGAACTTAACATTTTGGTGTTGTTAGATAGAAATTCGCATGCTTAGATAAGAAAATTTTCTGGAAAATATAGTCTGTGCAAGGAAAATACGTAAGGGCGTTCGAACGTCTGACGAACGCAAAGGCTAAAATCTGAATTTTCGTAAGAACGTTCGAACGCGTATTCAAACGCAACTCGAACGCAAGCCTTCTGCCTTAGAACGTTCGAATGCGTATTCAAACACAACTCAAACGCAAGCCTTCTGCCTTAGAACATTCGAACGTGTCCTAAACGCAACACGAATGTAAACTCTATGGAATATTTTGTTCAAACACGTTCTCGAACGCTACACGAACGTGAACTCTCTGAAACACTTCATTTGAACGCGTTCTCGAACGCAACACGAATGTGAATTCTCTAGAACACTTTGTTCGAACGCATTTATGAACCCTACATGAACGTGCACACACTGGACAGTCTCGTTCGAACGTAGATACGAACGCGACACTAACGAAATCATTCATGGAATTGTTTAATTAATCATAATATTAACTTAGTAAATCATATACTATATCACAATAATCTTGGTAGTATAGATTTAAGCTAACATTAGGGTATTCAATTATCACAAGTATACACATAGTGATAAAGTTGAAAATTAATTGTGTGTTACATACTTGGTTGAGAATTTAAAGTGTAATCATACACAAATAATTCCATCCAATCTTGATTGACATATACACATATATCTACCCATATCGAATATTGTATTGCAAATTACAAGTGTAATACTTAGGTTTGAATTGCTAAGAGATTCTATTGAGAAGGTGCTTAAAGGATATTCTGTCAAAAAAGCGATAAGAGCCTGAGTGGTCAGAGATTTAAGTGGTTACTCCGGACCCCCCTCTTCCTCTGGGAATATTCCTTTATTTACTTTTCATAAGAAACCTTAGTCGAAATTCAAGGACTTGTGTTTATTGGTACTACCGTCCAATAGAACAACGAGTGGATACTTGTTGTATCACTTGAACAAGATCATTTGTTGATCATTGTGCAATTTGCCTTTTGTAGACTTATTGACCTTTGTTGGTTTTTCCAGTTACACATGGCTAGCGGAAACATCACAGTACCGGTCTATCATGGAGAAAAGCCAGAAAATTTTGGTGGAACAAACTTCAAACAGTGGCAGAGCAAAATGTTGTTCTACCTGACAACTCTCAAGTTGGCTAAGTACCTCAAAGATCCTCCGAATCCTGTAGAGGGTGAATCGGCAATAGCCAAACAACTGCGAGAAGAGACATGGTCGTCTGGCGACTTTTTGTGCAAGAACTACCTTTTAGGTGGACTTTACAGTACCTTATACAATGTTTACTAAGACATGACTTCTGTGAAGATTCTCTGGGAATCTCTCGAGAAGAAATACAAAACCGAAGATGCCGAACAAAAGAAATTTGTCGTGGGTAGGTTCCTGGACTACAAGATGGTAGATTTTAGAGCAGTAATGTCTCAGTTGGGTGAACTGCAATTGATCATTCATGAAATATTGGATGAAGGTATGAAACTCCGTGAGACGTTTCAAGTTGCCACCATCATTGAAAAGTTACCTCCATAATGGAAGGACTTTAGGAGCTATATGAAACACAAAAGAAGCAGATAAGCCTTGAAGACCTTGGAGTTCGATTGAGGATCGAAGAGGACAACAGGAAGTCCGAGAAGGCCAGCTACAAGACTATGGAGTCTAAGGCAAACATCATCGAGGGTGTAAAGGGTAGCAAGAAGAGAAAGAACAGTGGAGCTGATTCTTCCCAAGATAACAAGAAGTTCAAGGGGAAGTGCTACAACTGTGGAAAGAGCGGTCATATGGCAAAGGACTGCAGAAACAAGAAGTCTCAGGATAAGGGCAAGAAAAAGAAAAATGAGGCCCATGTTACTGAAGATGAGCAGCTGACTGAAGAGATCTCAGAAATGAATCAATCAGTAGTGATAACTGAAGCCAACTTGGTTGGGAATCCGAGAGAATGATGGGTAGACACTGGGGCTACTCATCATATCTGTGTAGATAGCAAGATGTTTTCTTTGTATCAGAAGGTCGATGGCGGTGATCATTTGACAATAGGAAAATCGTCTACCTCTAGAGTGGTTGGACAAGGCATAATAGTTTTGAAGGTGACATCTGGAAAGAAGCTTACATTGAAGAATGTTTTGCATGTTCCTGATATTCGGAAGAACTTGGTCTCGGGCTCTCTCCTTAGCAAGGCTGGTTTTAAGCTTGTTTTTGTTTCTAATAAATTTATATTGACCAAAAATGATGTGTATGTAGGAAAATGATACCTCACTGAGGGCCTTTTCAAACTCAATGTAATGACTGTCGATCGACACAGTGCTATTAATAAAGCTAAAACTTCCGCTTATATTATTGAGTCAAAAAATGTATGGCATGGAAGGTTAGAACATGTTAATTATGATACAATGCGTAAATTAATTAACATGGACCTTATACCTAATTTTTCAATTGATAGCCAACATAAGTGTGAGGCATGTGTTGAAGCAAAATACATAGAGCATCATTTCATTCCATAGAACGAAGTTCTGAACCTTTGGAACTTGTACACACTGATGTGTGTGATATGAATATTGTGTAAACAAGGGGCGGTAAAAAGTACTTTGTCACTTTTATCGATGATAGCACAAGATTCTGTTATGTGTATTTGCTGAGGAGCAAAGATGAAGCTATTAAGAGCTTTGTACACTATAAGAACGAAGTTGAAAATCAACTTGGCAAGAAAATCAAGAGAATCATGAGTGATAGAGGTGGTGAATATGTGTCACCATTTGGTGAATATTGTTCCAATCATGGAATTATTCATGATACCACTGCTCCTTATTCGCCTCAAAAAAATGGAATTGTTGAGCGTAAAAATTGGACGTTGAAGGAAATTATGAACGCCAATTGGCAAGCTCTGGTTTACCCCAGAACTTGTGGGGAAGCCTTGCATTCCGTGAACTACGTTCTAAACAAGCTTCCTCACAAAAAGATTGGATAATAAACCATATGAGTTGTGGAAATGTCACGTACCTTCCTATAAATACCTAAAAGTGTGGGGGTGTCTTGCCAAAGTAATGGTTCCTAAACCTAAGAAGGTTTGAATAGGACCCAAAACTGTTGATTGTATATTCATTGGATATGCTCGCAACAGTAGTGCGTATCGATTCTTGGTGCACAAGTCTGAGATTCCTGACATCAATTCGAATATGATATTTGAGTCAAGGAATGCAACATTTTTTGAAGAGATATTTTCTTGTAAGGAAAGACAAAGAACAAAGTCTCTTAAAAGAACTATTGATACTGTCAAAGACAGTGATCAAGTTGACAAATAGTCAGATCAACGTGCAAACGTTGAGACAATGGAACCTAGACGTAGTAAAAGAGCTAGAACGTCTAAGTCGTTTGGTCCTGATTTTCTGACATACTTGTTAGAAAATGAGCATCAAAGCTATAAGAAAGCAATGTCTTGGCCAAAGGCACCTTTGTGGAAAGAGGCTATTAACAGTGAGATTGATTCCATCCTACAGAACCATACTTGGAAGTTGGTTGATCTTCCTCCAGGTTTCAAGCCATTGGGCTACAAATGGATATTCAAACGGAAGATGGAATTGGATGGATCAATAGATAAGTACAAGACAAGGCTTGTCATAAAAGGTTATAGACAAAAGGAAGGCCTTGATTACTTTGACACTTATTCATCTGTGACTTGTATTACATCGATAAGAATTCCCATAGCCATAACAGCTATAATTGGTCTTGAAATACATCAAATGGATGTAAAGACGATATTCTTGAATGGTGAATTTGATGAAGAGATTTACATGGAACAACCAGAACGGTTTAATGTTCCTGGACAAGAACAGAAGGTGTGCAAACTTGTAAAATCCTTGTACGGATTAAAGCAATCACCTAAACAATGGCATGAGAAATTTGACAAAGAGATGTTGTCAAGTGGGTTCAAAACCAATGAGTGTGATAAGTGTGTGTACACCAAATCAACTCAAAAAAGATATGTCATTGTGTGTCTTTATGTTGACGATATGCTGATAATTAGTAGTAATCATGAAATGATTCAGTCTACCAAGAACGTGTTATCCAGCAGATTTGATATGAAAGATTTAGGAGTAGCTGATGTGATCCTAGGAATTATGATTTCTAAGACATCAGAAGGATATATATTATCTCAAACTCATTATATTGAGAAGATACTTGAGAAATATAACAAAAGAGATCTAAATGTGGCTAGAACTCATGTAGACTCAACTCTTCATCTATCAAAGAATATTGGCTCAAGCGTATCGCAATTAGAGTATTCAAGAATCATCGGAAGTCTGATGTATCTCACGAATTGCACACGACCTGATGTCGCTCAAGCTTTGAACAGGCTTAGCAGATATACGATTAATCCAGGACATAACCTCTGGAAAGCCATAGTAAGAGTTTTGAGGTATATGAGAGAAACTTCAAAATATGGGCTGCATTATGCGAGATATCCTGCTGTTCTAGAGGGATACATCGATGCTAACTGGATATCCGATACAGTGGATTCCAAATCTACGAGTGGATTTGTGTTCACACTTGGTAATGCAGCAGTGTCATGGAAATCCTCAAGGTAAACATGTATTGCCCGGTCTACTATGGAATAAAAGTTAATAGCATTAGACAAAACAGCGGAAGAAGCGGAATGACTTTGAAATTTCCTGGAGGATATTCCTAGTTGGCCCAAACTGGTGCCAGCGATAAGCATACATTGTGATAGCCAATCGGTTATTGGGAGAGCCCAAAATACAATATATAATGGTAAGTCTCGACACATACGTCGGAGACATAATACCGTAGGTCAACTACTCTCAAGTGGAATAATATCGATCGATTATGTTAAGTCGAAGGAAAACCTAGCGAATCCACTTACTAAAGGTTTACCTAGAGAGCAAGTTGAGAAGTCATCGAGTGGAATGGGCTTGAAGCCTATAAATTAAGAGTTGTCACTATGGAAACCCAACCTAGCTGACTGGAGATCCCAAGATCTAGGTTCAAAAGGGAAAACTGAAACTTTGTGTAATTCAAAACAAGCACTGAAGAGTTTTGTACTCTTTCCCATTCCGATAATGACGCAGAGTCCTGTCTGTCAAGGTTAGGATAAGCTAAGGCTTTTAATGATCACTATATTAGGAGATGAGTTCTAATGGGGGTAAAGACAGATTACCTTTTCATAGTAGATCACCTATTCCAAGTAAGAAGTGAGGCCGCTTCCATGGGATTTTACAGGCTGATTTCTCTAAAGCGCTTGATGAATCCAGGGTCGCTGTTCATGGCCGAAATGAACACAACCGTAGAATGGGAAATGGTCGAAGTAAAGCTGTGTGTTGGCAATTGTCTTGGTTTAAACCAACGGTAGAACAGTTCAAGACTATGGGTCACTGGTTTGCCAAGTAAATCCGATTGTCATTCACTAGGAAAGGTTCAAGGCGAAAGCTACGTATTTCGATGCAGCTTTATTTCACGGTAACTCTCTCAAGTGTCTGAATGAATATTTGAAGAATTGTGGGGATTGTTGTAAATTCTTCAAATATAATTATTTTGGATGGAGGATGGACATGTCCCTTGGATGGTACCCTATAGGGACATGTCCTCCAATTGAGTGTAACATGCAACAAGGCTCCAAAGGGTGCATGGGAGGGATATAACCCTTTGGAGGGTTGCATCCCAACCCAAAGGGTGCCCTTAAGGCATCCTTCCATGCCTTTATAAGGAGGCCACCATGTTCATTCTGGATATCAGAAATCAATCCGAATTTTAGAGTCTTATTTTACTGTTTTGAGAGTTCCTCCATTTTTCAGTTCGAGATCTTGTTAAGGAGTGCCCCTTGAAAAAGAGGAATCCGAGTTATCCTGGGAGAACATTAGCCACAAAACTCATAGAGCACCGAGACGGGGCTGATAAGTTCTTAAGGACAGAGATCTATCTCGACTTGGACTGCATTTGTTGTCATTTTATCAGGTTTTCTTCATTCTCAAGGTTTAGGGTTTATGTTATTTTTTGGCATGTTATGGTAGATTTGTTTCTGGAAATCTGTTATAAAGCATGTTAATTTACATTTAATGACACTAATCCACCAACAATAAGCCTTCAAATCCATCTTATAAATCAAAAACACCCAAATTTATGGAAAGAAGAAACCTTGGAATCAATCTAGATAATCAAGAACATTAAACATGCTTTCAAAGCTTAGGGGCATTGAAGATTACCTTTAATTTCTTAATTTCCTCAAGCCTTTTCTTGATTTTTCTTCCTTCTCTTCCTTGAATCATCAAGCAAAATTTGAGAGTGTATTTTGAAGATGACGTTTTTGGCCAAGCTTCCCTTGGAAGCAAAAAGAAAAAAAATTTCTCTTTTAAATCAAAGTTACCGACTTAAGGAGGGGCATTTTGGTCAATTTCCCTTTTAATTTCATTAAATTAAAATCAAGCTTTATGTTAGCAATTCAAATTTGCACACATTAAGCTTAATTAAAATATGCCACATGTGACCAATAATAATTAAACATATTGCATAACATTTATGTAATATGGATATTATTTAATTATTCAAATATTTAATATTTAAATATCTAAATAATTAATTAATATAATTATTATTATATATGTATTTTTATTTACATTTAATAACAAATACATATATTAATGGCATGAGTCAAAATCTCATTTGACAATTAATTAATGTGTATCTAATCAAATTATATATCAAATACAAATACACAATAATTACGATTGACCAAAAATGCCCTTATGCATGTGTTTTCGTTTAACCGTTTAAATGATTCGAATTGACTCATTTAATCTGGTGGAGTATTATGAATATTCTGTATTATTCATGATGCGTTGCCCAAGTGCTCAACGAGTACACTTCATATTATGAGACTCTCTAAGTTTAGGTTTATCCGTCACGAAATCCAATTTCGTGTCCATAATTCACCCACTCACGAATTATGACGACCACAGATAATCTCGCTAAACTATACAAGTCGAGCTCATTGCATACGTATAATCCATCTGTCACATGTTATCCATATTATACCTGGGATATATAAAACGTCAAATCATTATGGTATAATACAGTCGACTTTTAAACTTACGATCTCTAAATAACACTCGGAACTTGCTTCCAAAGTTATACCACGACCATGGATTTACTAGATCGCAAACACGTGTAGAATACATATGCCCTGTACACAGGACTGGCGATTTCTATCTTGATACGCACTGGATATCATGAGCATCAGTCCACACCCAACGAACAGACAGAGGTCTTATCTAAATAGTTCACTGACGTGACTGCCATTAAAGTGTGGAGGATAACTCATATATCCACTGTGGTATCTCAAGTTGAAGGACCATTATGCTCGCTCAACTCGAGAAGATTCTTATTGACATTGGTGTATCATCTATTAGGAAATCTTCAGTGAGTTGTTCAGTGTTTATCAAATAAACACCTTCATGTCTATACGAGTCTCCCGAGACTCATGGTTCATTGTGATAAACCATCAGACCAAGTCACGATATACGACATTTACTAGTCTCAGCGGATTTTACTAACTGACCCATGTTAGTAAATCTTGACCAGAAACTTTATTTAAGGATATATAACTTATAGTGACGCTTCCCAATGTCAATAACAAACTACGTTGTAACTGCGCACTACGTTATAAATCCTAGGGTCTTTGTCTAATATACACGTATCACTAAATCAGATTTAGTTTCAATCTAATCATAATCAGATATTTAATCGTAATTAGATCGAATATGTATATAAAAGACAAGAGGTGCTACCATTAAAAAAATAATATTATGGAAAAAGTCATTGTTCGTATTCATGAATCGGACATAAATACGATTCGGATTGGCACTCCGAGCACCAACCCTAACAATTTCTCCCACTTGCTCTAGTGCCAATCCACGATATCATATACATATCTCAATGTGTATCACATACTCATGGCCTTCAAGAGCTCACCTAACACTCAAGAGGTAGGCAACAAGAAGTAGGTCCGCTATAACGAATTGAGTTTGTCCAAAAAACCCAATCATTTTCCTTAACCAGCATCATTCATATTTTGTAGAACCCAAGTTCTACATCAATATGACTCATATGTGATATCAATATTGTGCTATAGCTATAAAGTTGTCTATGTATTTAGAGATCAAATCCAAAATACTATGTAGACAACCGCAAACACAACACTAATATCAAAACTTCTAATTTATAAGGTCACTATGAAACTTCATAAGTCAATACTTCATAAGTTACAACTAATTCCACTAATATAGTAGAATCAACTGTGACACTCCCACTGCATCTTTTCTGACTTTATATGACGTAGACTGTGTAACATCATAATTAGACTCAAAACTAATCTGATCCTAATGGTTGCGTATTATATTCTCCATTAATAAGAAACTCGTTATTAACATCTCAAATATCACAAAGAACATGTTTCAAGATCCAACCTATGGTCTACAGCGTATCAAAATAACTCGTAACTATTACGATTAAATTAATTTCTTTAATCGCACATAATATAGTATTCATTATGCTATCATCATATGATGCAATAAATTGACTAGACATTCTAATCAATTTCCCTTTCGATTAAGGAATCATCATTTACGAAAGATTAATACTATATACAAGAGACACACTAATTGTCAAACTGTTATACTAACTTTCACACGGATAGTCTTGACTTGTCCTTTATTAGATCATATCTAATGCACGACTAATGGATGTATCTCACAAGTCTCTAGTTTTATATCATATATAAAAATTTATATCAAATATAACAGAGACTACTCCCACTGCTTTCACGGAGAAAAAAAGACTTAGGTAAACCCTTTACCTCACAAACAACTCATCATTACATTAATAATGATAATTTCGTTAGGATAAATAACATTAGAAAGAAATTTGTATGCTCCCACTAACCCTACTATCATATGTGCATTCTTTATGCTTTGATAAAATCAGAC
>SKCR01040770.1:0-60223 GCA_019454045.1 Zanthoxylum bungeanum
ACCAACTTGGAAAGCGACCACACATTTGTCTTTAATAGTTCCTTCTGTATGCTTCAATTATTGGGCCAAATTGTTCTTAATGGGCTGGCCCATCATTTGGAATAACCCGGATCTTTTGTTTCATAAATTTGTTCTTAATGGGCTAGCCCAATCATATAGAAACTAGAACCCGGCCGGAAGCATTTGTTTTTGATAAATTTTGCTGATCTCACTTTTAACTCATATTCAAATGTAACCGAAATAATAATAATAAAAAAAAAAAAAAAAAAGGAAAATGCTAATAAATGCTCTAAGAATTTAATTTATGCAAGTTTTGATGGAAAAAGGATAAAAATTAATTAATTTTTTGATAATTTTTTTACTTCTAATAAAAATGATATCAAAACTTTTTAAAAATGAATTTTTAATAAGTGCCATAAGGACACTCGTTAATATGATTCAATAAAAAAAAAAAAAAATCAGTTAATGATTGATATTATAAAATCAATTTGAACAAGATAAAAATTAGACATAACAAAACAATGGGAAGCTAGCTAAAGGGAGGTTTGAAACCATGCATTGGCTTCCAAATTAGACGATTTTATATGAGAGACATTTCGATTAGTAGGACCAAATATTCAAAAGGTTTTGTTCAGTTTTCCAACAACAAAAAAGTATATGGATAAGGATTATTCATTTTCATTGGCTTACTAAATTCGCATAGATATATTCGAGTTCAATTCTCGGAATGCCCATGAAACTATTTTGGGTGTAAATTATTGTTCAGAGCTTCTTATTGAGGTCATTCATCGAGATAATATATCATGTTTCGGTTGTATATGTCATCTCTCTCACAACAACTGAGTCTCATACAGTTGTGAGACCCATCTATTGTGAGAGAGATGACATATACACCCGAAACATAATATAATTTTTCGTCATTCATCATACATATATCATATTTACATTAAAAAGGATAAATTCATATAAAATTTCACATCATTTTGCACATAATTAGGGAAAATTTTGTCATGTGTAGTGACATATTTTTGGTCTTGTAAAAACATGATTTTTTTTTTTTAGTATTTGTGTGTAAAGCGGTATGCACTTTTTTTATGTATATTTCATTGATGTATTTTCATTTGATCTACTAAAACTCGAGGAATGATAGGTCGATAAAGAATTTACAAATTAAAATTTAATGATTTCACTTTATAAAAAAAATTATAATTTTTAAATCTATATAATAAAGGAGAATGGTGTTGGAGGAAATAGAGTGTATTCAACGGCTCTCTTTATGTGGCTTAATTGACGGCTCAAATCATTTCATTGGTAATTTGAGGAAAGAGAGTGAATTGATTGATGTAAATGGTCAAAAATTTTCAAAATTTTAAATTAAAAAATAGAAAGTTAAAATAAAATCATTTAATTAAAAAATAAAATCATTTAATTCTGTAACACCGTGCCGTAGGCACGGCCAAATACTGTAACACCGTGTCGTAGGCACTGACATCATTTAATTAAAAAATAAAATCATTTAATTCTGTAACACCGTATCGTAAGCACGAGCAAATACTATAACACCGTACCGTAGGTACGGGCAAAAACTAGTATATATATAGACAAAAATTTAGTCGTGATTCTTTTTATATACTTATCATTTCTCTTTATGACTTGAGAGGAAGAAGCCAAAGCAAATTAAATTAAAGTGCACACATTTTCGTAAAAGCCTAAAACTAAACAAAACCAGAGGACAAGCTGCAGGTTTTTATCGAAGGCAGTATTGATTAGAAGTTTCCTAAAAACATGGAGCTGATGAGGACATGACGTGGCAACTAATTTAATATTGAAGTTCTTTAGTATAATTCTTTCGTTATTGATGAGTAATTCTTTATTATAAGAAATATATGAGTAACGTAATATTATTAATAAATTTTAATATTTATTTTTTAATATTTTAATATATGTGAAAATAAATTATTAGACTGTTATATAAATAACGGGATAATTATATTATATTATAGATTTTCTCGTGATTGTGGTTGCCACACGCTGCCTCTATATTTTGCATGCATTGACTTGGACTATCTTGCATGCCATTTTCGCCAATTTTCTTCTCCTTCTCTTCCACTTGTCATCCCCTAAGTTCTCAAGATTCACAAATTTGGTTGGTTTGCTTGTATTTTTGAAATTTATGTAATTTATATGGAGATAGGATTGTTTGTAAAGAATTTAATCGGACAATTTTTCAATTTGTGGTAGGATAAAATAGTCACGTAAACTCTGATTTTTTTTTTTTTTAACAAATGATAAGATATAAGTTTTTTTTTTTAATACAGTTAATACTTTAAGCCGTATTTAGAAATGATCACTGAACATGGTAATTTTTCTTATTTCGTTCTTTTTTATCGGGATCACATCTTGTTTAAGATGAGATTTGAAACATATTTTTATGTCTCGTTTTAGAAAGGGATGAGACAAAAAAAAAAAATTATTCCGAAAACCATCAAGCAGAATGGGACAGATAATGGGATGAAACGAGATTTAGTTAAAGTTGGCAAATGGGTCAGATTTTGAAAAACTCTTCCACATTTTAAGTGTGTTTTTTTTTTTTTAATTATTCTTTAAATTGGTCTGAAAAAACACAATAAAAAGATCAATTTAAAGTTTTAGAAACTAAGTTTTTCTAATATCTTGATTAATAAACAATACTTGAATTTGATGATGAATTTTTCCAAATCCGACTCATTTACCAACCCTATATTTAACAGGATTGAACAGAATTTAACGAAAGATCGAGATAATTTTTTATTCATAAAAATTATAACGATATAAGATTGACATTGACAAATTCCGTCTCTTCCATTGCCAACCCCTTTTTATCACACAGATCCTTACGATTTGTCTAAAAAAGTAGAAACATTAGCAAATACAATTGCCTTATTCTTCAAGTGGAGGTATCAAGCCCTCCTATTTAGGAGTGGAGGGACCCGAAGAGTAAGGGGTATCCGGTATATATATATATATATATATATATATTTATATATTTCCAATTTTAACATTCAAAATAAATGTTTTTATGATTTAGTCCCCTCAGTTTTTTATTTGTAAGTATTTGGCCCCTAGATTGAGATATGGACTATGGTTGGCAACACTACAAGAAAATGGACCTTTAGCGTCCAAAATTTTAGTGTCAAAATTTTTTTCTACGCTAATAAATCATTTAGCGTCGAATTTAAATTTCGACGCTAAAAGGTAACCCTTTAGCATCGAAATCAAATTTTGACGCTTAAATTTATCATTTAGTGTCGAAATTAAAATTTAGACGCTAAAAGATAAACCTTTAGCGTCGAAAATCTATTTGGACGCTAAAGGGTGAGTCTTTTAGCGTCAAAATTTGATTTGACGCTAACCGTTGAACCTTCAGCGTCAAAATAGTTTTTTGACGCTAAATGGTTGACCATTTAGCGTCAAATTTTTATTTCGCGCTAAAGGGTTTCACCTTTAGCGTCACAATAATTTTTTAACTCTAAAGGTTCTAACATTTAGCGTCGAAATTCTATTTGGACGCTAAAAAGTTGACCATTTAGCGTCCAAATAGATTTTTGACGCTAAAGGTTTACCTTTTAGCGTCGAAATTTTAATTTCGACGCTAAAAGGTAAATTTAAATTTTTCGATTTACCGCCTTCTAAAATTCGAACTTTTCGCCTATATTTAATTTTTTGACAATTTGCGACGAATTTTTCGATGCAAAAAGTCAAATATTTCGACGCTAAATGATAAATTTAAATTTTTCGAATTCCCGCCTTCTAAAATTTGAAATTTTCGCCTAATAAAATTTGATTTAATCTTTTTGACATTTAGCGACGAATTTTCGGCGCTAAAAGTCAAAAATTGCGATGCTAAATATCAAAATTTTGGCGAATTTGAGAACCTTTAGCGATGAAACCCTATTTCGTCGCTAAAGGTTATTTTTTTCCTTATAAATTCATTTACTATTTCATTTCTCTCATTCTCACTTTCTTTCTCTCATATTCTTATTTTCTCTCTAAATTTTCTTTTTCCTTATATGTCTTGTTTCATTTTTTGTATTTTATATTTACATCAAATATTTTAATTTTTTTTTTTTGTATGGGAATTTGAAGATGAAGAAATTATGAAAATGAAGACCGTGAGGAAAATGAAAAACAAATGAAAGTGAAGATGAAGAATATGAAAGTGAAGATGAGAAAAAATATTTAGAAAAAATATATTTTATCATTTAGTTTATTATTTTAAGCTTTTTCGTTGTGATAAATTTTGCAATTTTATTTTTATATTAATAAAGATATCATTGTCATAATATTTTATAACAAATTTGTAATTATGTTCTTATATTTTTGAAAAATTTAATTATTTTTGTAATTAAATTAGTTTGAAATTAATTTATAATATTAATTTTGTTATAATTAGGTTTTAAAACTAATTATAACAAATTTTTTATTTTTTATTTTCTTTTAGCGTCGAAAATTTTGTCGCTAAAAGTCAAAATTTTGTCGCTAAAGTTTTCTGCGTCGAAATAAAATTTTTGACGCGAAATCTTGGTCGAGGTAGAGATTTAGCCTCGAAAATAAATTTCGACGCTAAAGATAAGTACTTTCAGCGACAAATATTTTATGTCGCTAAAGATATATTTTTAGCGTCGAAATCAGTTTTTGACGCTAAATATCTACCTCGACCAAGCTTTCGCATCAAAAAATTTATTCGACGCTAAAGACATTTAGCAACGAAATTTTGACTTTTAACGACGAAATTTTTCGACGCTAAAGATCTATTTTCTTGTAGTGCAACATGACAAGATGAGATGTATCAATTTCGGTTTTATCTCGTTTATGAAATTATGTGGAAAATTTATCCCAGTCTCATCCCATTGTCCCGTTTGAATTTTTGAGATAAATTTTTTATCTCGTTCCGTCCCTTTTTAAAAAAATGATATAAAAATATGTCTCAAATAATCAAATCTCATCCCAAATGAGACTGGACGGGATATAAAAAATTATCATCTCTATTATTGATAAGGAGATATAGATAAATTAAATAAGAAGGTAATATATATATATATATATTATATATATATATATATGATGTAATGATGGTCAATTGGTCTTGGTATAAAATTAACCTAAAATTATTGAAAGATGTTATTATTGTGTATGAGTTAATTAATACATTATTTTTTAATACTACGAGTTTTTCTGTTTTTTGTTTTTAAAAAAAGATAAGAAACGAAATGGGAAGATTTCCTTCCAAATTCCACAAATACAACCCCGAAGACTAATCTAGTTAAGTTATGCGCTATTGTGTTACAGACTCTATATCTAAACCGAATCACAGCTTGATTCATATTAGTAACTACCTCTTGATTATCATTAATCACCCAATAAATTTCCTTGGCATTATGCAATTTCCCATTTATCAAGTTAACCACGTTTAAAACACCTGACTCAATAATGATCGGTAAAAAATTAGCTTTGAGGTATGAGTCATTGTCTTCCAATTTCTTCGCAGACGCCTACTGATCATTAAAAATTGTATTAGTTAACAAATAACAACTATTAGATATTTTAAAATTGCGTAACGACAATAATTAAATGTCAATGGATTTTTAGTTTTTGATAACATTTTTATGTACTAGCAATTTGGGTATAATTTAAGCGAAACATGGATAAATAATCATTAGTCCTTAACACTTGACAAGTGTTGCCATGAATGTTGCCCTAAGTTTCGTGCTAGAGTCCAAAAATGATATCTTAATAAAGAATAAAGAATATAAAATATAAAATTATATTATATTATATTATATATTTAAAAATTAATTTTTTTTAAAATTAAATTTATGACTCAATCATCTGACACAGGGAGAATAAGATATAGCTTATAAGTTATATATGAAACAAACACCAGAATATAAATTAGCGTCAAAAAATAATATCATATTGTTAGATTATTGTTTTGAACATCATCAGTGTATGATGCATTATTGGCCGAAAGATCTTTGTCATTGCCTTCTGAAATAGTGAAGGCGAAGACTAAAACAAGAGTTATTTCTTTCATTTTCTCTCTAGTTTATATTTTATAAGTCATTGTTTTGTATCTATAATGATTAATATGTTTTTATTGATTATTATGAGTAGTTAATTCATTAAATTTAGGGTTGTAATGGATCTTGAGCATGTTTAATTAATTTAATTATATATTTTTATTCTTTTGGGTTTGTTATTTATTATTTATTATTCTATGTGCTTTGATGCTTATTTTATTTATTTGGCCAATAATAAAATAGTCTTGAAAAATTCTTAGGAACTTGACAAATAGAATTTGGGTTAGCCGTGGCAATAATAGCATATGATTTTATTCGTTGAATAGATTTCCGTGTATGATAGACATATATCTAAAAGACATACGTAGCCAAGATTTTAAGTTGACCTTAATGAATTTAGTTTAATTTAATTAACATAAACATATAATTAATTGATTTATTTTGAATATTTTCACCCGACCATCGAAGAGGCTTGAGCAAAACGCTCCACCAAACGGAGCCTAATTATTTTAGTTGAATACAAACTTGTATTTAATTCAGGGGCAGCCCTGAGTTACCTTAAATTTTGTGGGACCCTAGGCAAATTCTTAAAATGAGGCTCCTATCGATAAAAAGAAAAAAAAAATCATATTATAAAATAAAAATTGGAATTTTTCTGAATCTAGGGTCCTTAATTTTAAATTAAATATGGGGACCACAACAGAACGTCCACTGTGTCGGCTCTCCCCAAAACCGGCCATGAATTAGCTTTTAAGTAATTTTTTTTTATTATTATACAGGAAACTGAAGAGATGGGAGACGATATATATTATTAAAAGAGAATCGAATATAATTTTTAATCGTCCATAAATCCAGTAACTTACGCAAAACTTAATCAATGTTCACTATTTACTTACTGCCCACCCATATAGCCAACCGATTTACATACATTTAATGTATGTAATTAATATTAATTAAGGCGAGCTTAATGGACAATTTAGAGACCTAATCGAAGTTTAAGGTAATGTCTTAGAAAAGAAATTAATGTCGTTAGTTAAATTAATGTGGTATTCTAAGAATCTAAAAAGAAAATCGAAAGGAGCTATTATCAAGTAACAATTGAAGTATAAATTATTATTTTTAATTGTTTGGATAGAAGAAAAACTTTAGCTCTAACACTATATCAATAAAACGTTCCACGTCCTATGCATGTGTCTTGATGGTGTAAGGTACATGAACTCACCTTAACATCCTGAGTTCGAATCCAGGAGATGCGCTTCTTGTAAGAGTTTGAGACAGTTGAGGGTTTTACCTGCTCCACTTAAGCCCAGTATGAGAGGTTTGGCGGTACGGATTTCCAATAATTTCAAAAAAAAAAATTAAAAAAATAAAGCCTTCCAGTCCACACAAAACCCAAAATGTGCGTTTGAGAATATTCAAAATCATATTAAAAATATTTTTTAAAAAATAAAATTATTTGAATTTAAAACGCAAACAGATGACAAGTATTTAAAAAAAAAAATTTATTTTAGATATAGTGTAAACCTGTAAGCTAAATGGTTGATCTTGCTTCGTTATTTTGACCAAGTTTTTGCAATATTAATTGGTGGAAGAAAATCCTACGAGTTTCCCACACTACATCCTACAAATTGGTAATTAAAAAATTATAGCATTAAATTTATATCAAATGGAAAAACAAAAATGGGGGCAAGTTGATGAAACCCAAAAAGGCCAACAGAAGTTGAGATAATTGATGAGGTAGCTCCACTTGTGAATTTATCAATGAATTCTTATGAATAAAACAAGAAAATAATTTTTTTAATAATTAATAAAATATAATCTGTGCCTATCTAATAATGATTTTTTTTTTTTTTTTTTGTATTTGTTTTTTGTTTTTGGTAATATATTTATTTACTAGCAATATGGGTAAGATTTAAGTGAAATGTGGATAAATAATCATATTTTAAAATTGAGTGAAATGTGGATAATTAATCATAGTCCATGACAGATGTTGCCATTATGTTGGCCTAAGTTTCGGGGACCCAAAATGAGTCCTAAAATGAGATTCTAATAATAAAGAATAACTTTTCAAAAAAAAAAAAATAATAAAGAATAAAAAATTTCATATTATTCATTTTGAAAATTAAATATATATATATATATATATATATATATATATATTAGATTTGAGATCCTAAATTTAAGACCCAATCTAATACAACCTAGCTAGAGATGGTCACGGTTAGAACCGAACCGAACTGTTCCGTTCTACAGTTTCAGGTTGCTAGAAACGTAATCGAACGGTTCAAAACCGGTTCGGTTCTATAGTTCCAACTTTTTAGAACCGCAGAACCGAACCAAACCAAAAAATTTTGTTTGGTTCTCTATTTTTTAAGGGAAAAAATAAAAAAAATGGTTTGGTTCCGATTTGGAACTGGAATCGAACCGAACCTTAAGGTTACAGTTCCAAATTTTGTGGAACCGTAACCAAATAGTTTGAGAGTTCGGTTCGGTTCCGGTTTTGGAACCGAAACCGAATAGAACCGTAACTTTATAGTTCCATCCGGTTCGATTCTAATTCCGAATCAGAACCGTCGCCGGGTCTAAACCTAGCCACCTCAACCAAATCAACAATAGTAAAGTCAACAGCAGCAGAAAGGGGCAGAGGCCACTAAGGCTCACTAACAAACCTCGAAGATATCAGAAATTTCTCTGCTAAGCTACTAAATCATGTGGTCGAGAGAAGTTGAAGGCTTGTGAAGGAAGTTAGTTAGTTAATAATTCTTGTAACTGAAAAATTCATTAATAATTCTTGTAACTGAATTATTTTTCAGAACTCTCTTTCTCTCTTTTCTCAAACACCTGAAGAACTTGTTAGTTGTTCTCGAATTTAGCTAACAAATTGGTGCTCTCGTTGAGAGTCAATGGGGGAAAAAGTTTATGAAACTACTACTGCTGTTCAACAAATTCAGAATCAGCTTCAATCTTGGAATTAATTTCTTGAAGCTATTGAAGTACGATTTAGTGATTCTGTTTTCAAATTTGAGGTGCTATCTAACAAAGTTAATGGGTGTAGACGCTGATTTTCACCGAAGCCTACAATTGAGATTTCGTAAGGGGCACTGGCGATCCTGCAAAACAAGGGAAGTAGGGTGAGCGTGGAGATACTGCCCACCGGTGTAGGCCTGGGCCCGTATAGAATCTCTCTGGGTTCGGTTACGGAATCTCAGAGGCATACTTAACAGTGGGCCTTAAGCGAAAGGACGAAATTACCCTTGGACCAAATTTGGCCCATACAATGGGTTAACTGATAGTTCCCTGATGACTTGCTTTGTATCTGGCTTGAAATTTGATATTAGGCGAAAGGTCATGGCTTTGATGATGGTTCATGAAGATAGCTCTCAAGAGCTCTTACCAGTACTGGCTCAGAGGCAGGTATAATTGCCTTCAGAAGAATCGAGTGACTTTGTTAAACAACCAAAAATTAGTTATCATGCTCTTTCTGGCCACCCATACCCTAAGACCCTTAAGTTGAAGGGTTCCATTCATGGCAAAGTTATCAGGATTTTGATAGATAGTGGCAGTATGCACAATTTTTTATTTATTCATTATTTTTAGATATAAATACTAACTATCTTATATCATGAAATTAGTATATATAAAATTTCAAGATGAAAAAAGTAATAAAAGTAAAAACTTTAAAAAATAATAAAATAATTATTTTTCGGATCGGATCAGATTGTGTAATCAAATCCGTGAACCGACCCGCAAAAATCTGGTAGGGTCGAGTCAACTTGAAATTGCATATTTTTTTGAAAAACCGTCTGGATCGATTCGGGTCGGGATTTAACCTGATTTTATGAGCACTCCTACTACGTTGATAAATCAAAATGGTAAACAATGTTCACTATTTACTTACTACCCACAGATATAGCCAACAGATTTACCGACACTTAATATATGTAATTAAGATTTAATTAAGGAGAGCTTAATGGACAATTTAGAGACCTACTAATCGAAGTTTAAGGTCATGTCTTAGATAGATAGAGGATAAGCATTGAATAATAAAGACCTCTCAAAACCACAGGCTAATTAATCAATTTGGTATTGTAGTCATGCAGTGCGCCGCCCACCGTCCCTAAAATTGAAACCCCCAAACCCGCAAACGGTTTTTCGCTAAAAGGCGGTTTTGATGACCTAATTATCAAAGGATCAGGTTAACTAGTGCCATAAGGGCACTCATTTAGGATCTATTTTTGGTAAGTTTTCATATCACTTTTATGTGGAAAGTAAAAAATTGTCAAAATATTAATTATTTTTTCATTTTTTTTATAAAAACTTTCTTAAAATGGATCATTAACAAGTACCCTAAGGACACTCACTAACATTTCCCATTATCAAAAAGACTCCCCGAAAATCCGGAGCTTTATTATTATTTTTTTGTTTTCTTTAATCTGGTGGAACTCCCCTGTCCGATATTTGGCAATTATAACGCACTCTCGACACCTCGAACGTGAATGTCACGCGATATTCGATTCCTTTCTCATTTGTCTTGGACATAGACAACAAGTGTTTGTTTTGTATGATTTTTGATATATGTAAAATTATTTTTTTAATCTTTTCAAAAAAAAAAAATTAATAATATTTTTTTTAATTTTAAAATTTTTTTCCAAAATTTTTATGGTGTTTTTATCTCTATTAACAAAAAATAGAAAATTATCTATAATATTCTTATCTAATTTAATAAAATTAATTCATTTTTTTCATAACAGGATTTTAAAAAACTTATTTAATAAATTAATTTATATTTTTTAATAAAAACTCTTATTTACAATTAAATACTTAATTTATTATTATAAAAAAACTCTATTTTTAAAATATTATATTAATAAAAATTATATTTGAACTTTATTTGAAAATTATAGTATCAAACGGATGAACGTCAGGAGAATGTCTTTCACGCGCCTTAAGCCCGAGTAGGCAACATAATATTATTATTATGATTATGATATAAATCTTAAAACAGGTTGCCCTCAATCTCCCTGAATGTGGAAACCAGAGTTTAGGAGATTAAAAAACAACTGCGTCCGCAGAAGAGACAAAAATCACAAACCCAGCAGCCGCCTTCCCATATTTCTCTCTTAAATACCCACCACCAACTCCTCTCTTCTTCTCAATCGAAACATAAATAAATTTATACTAATAATCATCTCATTTCATTTTTTCTCCCTAAATTAACAATATAAAATGCGTATGAGCTGCAATGGATGCCGAGTTCTCCGCAAAGGGTGCAGTGAAAACTGCAGTATCCGGCCTTGCTTACAGTGGATCAAGAGCCCCGAGTCTCAAGCCAACGCCACCGTCTTCCTTGCTAAGTTCTACGGCCGTGCTGGCCTCGTCAACCTCATCAACGCTGGCCCCCAACACCTCCGTCCTGGTCTCTGTCTTTTTTATTTTTCTCTTTTTTAATGTAACCTAAAACGACGCCATTGTAGAAAATTCATGTGCTGAGTTTTGTTTGTGTTGCAGCTATTTTTCGCTCCTTGTTATACGAGGCATGCGGGAGGTTTGTCAATCCGATTTACGGTTCGGTGGGTTTGTTGTGGTCAGGGAGCTGGCAGCTCTGCCAAGCCGCAGTGGAAGCCGTGCTGAAAGGCTCGCCGATCACGCCGATCAACTCTGAAGTGGCGTTGTGTGGGCAGGGCCCGCCGCTGAAGGTGTATGATATACGCCACGTGCCCAAAGATGATAATTCTTTAGCGTCTGATGATCGGGTGAAGACGCGGTGCCGGGTCAAGAAGAGGAAAGCTAATAAGGCTGAGGCTAACGCTGTGGATGAGGCTGCTGCGGCGGAGGAGATGAACCGGTCGACGAGTCACGAGTCGTCGCTGAGTCACCAGTCCGAGTTCGCGATTGTTGAGAATGAGGAGAGTAAGGAGAGTGAGAGCATGATGTCTGTGGAGACGGCTTCGCTTCTTTTTCTAGCTGAGCCCGAGTCTGGAGCCAAGTCGAGTGAGCGACCCGGCGAGGATTGTGGCGGTGAGATTGGAATGGGGTTGGAGCTGACTCTGGGATTTGAGCCGCCGGTGGTGTCACGTGCTAACCACGTGGTGCCCGTGAAGAAGAGGAAGCTTGAAGCTCATGGCTCGTGCGAGGGCGACACGTATAAGATGAAGCTGGGCTTTGATTTTCCAGCACAAAATTAGTCGACAGTTTTGGCAGCTCAGTACGGCTCTGTCAATTTCCGTCGAAGAGATGTGAATATTAACTCTTTTTTTTTTTTTTTTTTAATTTGTTTGAATTATTTTTTGTTGTTAATTTTGTAGCTTTTTTGTTTTTATTTTTCTTTATGAATGAATGAACAAAAACGTGTACAAAATGGTGGGGGTGGTTAAATGAATACACAGTTAAATTAATTTTGCTTCAGAAATTGTACTGCTTTATCGAAAACGAGTTACATTTCAAGTGTGAAATTATTTGATTCACAAATACTACTTGACAGCTAAGAAATTTTTTTTTTTATTCAGGTTCCATTTGGTACTAAGTTGGTGCAAAATATTGTGTAACCCAATACTCAGCATTAAATTGAATTAAAAAGTTTTGTTAAATTGAATTTTGAGTGCTCTTGGAATGTTGTAGCACATCAGGCATTTGATTTTTTTTTTTTTTTTTATCAAACATTTTCTTACTTTTGAATTTTGTCTGATGATGCTTTCTGCTGGTTCCAACGCATTAATGGATTTCTTACTTTGCGAATTTTGACTGATGATGTGCGTATGTCTGGGAAAATTGTTATGAAAAATAATATTAAGTTGACTTGTAATTCCCAGTGTGATTGTGCTCCGTATTTTGCAGATATCTGGAAGTGTCTACTACTCTATTGCATCAGAATCCACGCAAACAAAAACCTCATTCAAGTTTTTGTTCTCCTGCTGCAGCACCTATGACAAGTATACATTTCCCAGGAAGTTCAGCTTGGCCCCATTGGAATTCCAGTTTCCATGGCGTGCCGCCTACGCCATGGATGGGGAATATGCTGACCAGACTAGGAAATTTTATGAGAAATACGCTTAGCAGCATTCTTGGGCAAGGAGAGGTTGTGTTATGATGTTATCAATGAAATGAGCATCCCTTTAGGTAGGATAGGGGTGACATTTTATGATATCGGAATACTAGGTTTATAGATTCTGTAGATTTTTCATTTACTTGATCGATTATTCTGTCTATTAGCAGTTGATATCTTTCATGTATTTTCATATGCCTCCGCGTTCCAAAATTCCGCGTTCCAACATTCTAGGGAACCTCATCAACTGTAGGAGGTTAATTCTTTTGTCGAGGAACCCTTTGAAGGGAACCCGATCCCTGTTGAGGTAGATGACTCGCATGCCTCATTTATCAGAGATAGTACCCCCAGGGCATCATCCTCCTAGCGATGATATTCCTCCAGCTCGTGCAACACCTCAGGGGAAACCACCCTGGGAGATATTCATGTTTACTCTAAAGATGACAAGCTTAAGTGTGCATCTGCGGATGAAGAACTTGTGCAGGTGGCATGGCTGAACAATGCTTTCACTCTGATTATTTCCACATTCTGCTTATACTAATTTCTGTTCGATTTTGCAATAACTTAAACTAATCCCTGCTTTGGGTATTCAAATCTCGGGCTGTGACAGAGATTGTATCAAGACTTAGGGTCAGAACCCTGACAGATGCAAATGATGGAGCAGAACCAGCTCTTGCTGGGCCTGTCCAGTGTCCAGTAATCGGGTACTGAGGGAGACTTACCGGGCTGAGGACCCCCGGGATGTGAACCTCTTCGAGTATTTGTATCAAAATTTTGCCTTTATCTTTTGCTTTCAAGTACTTGTTTTCTGTCATTAGTCTATGATTAGCTTAATCATGCAATTAACTTCTTAATGTCTGTGATATCTGTAGCACAATTTAAATCATATTATAAATTGTTTTATTTTGTAATATACAACACACTTCAAGGTCCTGCATGTTACTTTGTCCGAACGGACACCCCGAATCCGTGCCCGAAAGGGCAAAGCTTAAAACTCTGGACAAAGTAGCAGAGCCCATTTTCTTATACTGGTGGAGGAACATACAGTTCACAAATTTTATTTTTTATTTTAAAAATCAAACATGAGCTCTCACCAAATCTCATATCAGAACATGAATCCGCAGCAAAGGCCTTATCATAGCATAAAATGTGCCGCAAAGCCCGTACCAAAACATAAATACCCAACAGAGAGTTCCTACACAAAGCTTTATTACAAGTTAGAGGTGGCAAAACGAATCAACGAATCGAATTGTATCGAATTCTAAACGAATCGAATCAAAATGTGATGGATTCGTATTTGATTCGTTTATTAAACGATCCATAATATCATGATTCGTATTCGATTCGTTTATTAAACGAATCGAATAGGAATATTCATTTATTCGTTTAGTCAATGATATTATTTAATAAAATAATTTACCACACTTGATTTACATCAATTCTTCATAAATATATATGTGGATTTGGTTTTCGTCCGAGATCCACAATCGATAATTTGTAAGTTGGGGCATTAGCAATCCTGCAAAACAAAGGTAGAGTGAGCGGGAGTAGACTACCCACCAGTGTGGTGGGTGTCGGGGGCACTCCGATGCTCAAGTCAGTAGTATGAAATGAGCAGTAAATATGTAAATATGAAAGTAAGGTTTGTTGTTACCTTGTCATTCTTTGGGTGGCCGTGAGGGCGATGACATGTGTTTAAGGGAATGAGAAGCTCTGAGAGCTTGTATCAGAGAGCAAAAGCTTGTATAAGAGAAGTGAAGCTTGACTGCCCTTGTATGCTGAGTTACCTCCCCTTTTATAGATTGAAGGAAGTCACTTTATAGCTATAACAGAAGCTGTATATGGAACCTACAACGTGCTGTGATTTCTGGCAATGAGCCCACAACGTGCTCAAGTCTTTATCTTTCGGTGATGAAGAATATTCGCATGTGATAATATATTTTGTGTTTAGGAAAGGGGGATACAATATGTGAATAATTAAAGGGGTTTGTTCTTAAGCTGTTGGCTTTACTTTTATACGGTTTAAAGTTTTATGGGCTGGGTTATATCATTTTGGGCTTCATTTGGTATTGGGTTCGAAGTAAAAATGACGGTTTTGCCCTTGGCCCATACAATATACATATGAAATATGTAATCAATATATTTACTAAAAATATATCACTAAATATCGAAAATATTATATTTTCTATGATAATTAGCTATAATTTCTCAAATTTTAATTGAAAATTAACAAGAAATAGTAAATAAAAATAATAAAACGAATCCTAAACGAATAAACGAATCAATGAACTTAAATTCGTATTCGATTCGTTTAATAAAGGATTCGAATCGAATTGACCCATTTATTAAATGAATCCATTTTTTCAAACTCATATTCGCTTCAAAGCGAATCGAATCGAACAAATAAACGAATCATGACCCAAATTGCCACCCCTAATTACAACATGAGTGAGCAGCAAGACACATACCCATACGGATTCTGATGTAGGCTTTATGTACAATAATATGCAATCACATTTCTTAATTATCTTAGTTGGTTTATTAGCCTTCAAAATGTCAGAGGTACTTTACAATCTCATATAATCTCTTAATCAAATATTCTCGGGAACATCTCCTGCTGCCCAGGAATTTAGATCTGTTAATCTTTTTCTGGATCATTGTTCAATGATGATGTTGCATTGTTCAAGGTTACTAACAATTTGGTTTAATAATTTCAATGTGGTTATATCCTAAAGTCTGTTCAGGAAAAAATGTATTTTGGGACATTTTAATGTTATGCTGCTGCGGAAGATGTTCGTGTTTTAGATTAAGTGTTAGTTTGATATGACTTTTCATGATCAAGAAAACATTTTCAATATGGAAGAGAATTTTTGGAGATTAAAAAAAAACTCTTTTATCTTTATCAGAAGAAACTTGAATTTTGGGCGAAGCATTTTTTTAATAGGATTATATTGTCTAAAATACTTTTCTTTTAACAATTTCTATTAATTCCTCCATAATATTACATTAAATATTTGTCCGTTGCGGTAATAATATATTTTTTTTTATTGAAAATTATAGTTGATAAGTAAATCTTTTCATTTAAAGACTTATACTGTGAGATCTACTACTAAAAATTTATATCGAAGGACCCAATCAACAAGATTTTTGTAATTTCTGTTCAAAAAATTTTGTTTCTTTAATTTCTCACTGTTGGGTGGTTTGGAAAATTGATCATCCCCTCCCTGCCAAACCTCACACACCCCCCTCCCTTGTCTTATTGTTAATTTACTAAATAGTCCTTATCAATATTTGCAATGACTCTTTTTTTTTATTTTTGAAAAGTTACAAATATTATACACATTACAAAATTTATATATTTATATATATTAATTTAAAAATAATTATATACTAGTTATAACTCCATTTGTCATTTTATTAATTATTTTTTTATTTTATAATTTTTTTTATTTTTGTTAATAAATATTACATATATTTTATCTATTCATTTATTTTTTTGATTCATTTTAATTTAATTAATACTACTTATGTATAAAAAAAAAATATAATTTAAGCAATATAATTTTTTTTATTTTTTTTCAGAATTTTTAAAAAAAAAGTTGAAAGAAATGATCGTCCCCCAAGGGGGATCGCCTGGATGATCATATCGTCCAGGGGACGATCGTTCCCCTTTCTTAATTTTTTTATTATTATTTTATATTATTTTTTTAATTTCGAAAAAAAAAAGTTTCATAACTTTTTTTTAAAAAATATATATTTTATTTAAAGTTGTGTTGATTTTGATTTTGATTTTGATTCTGATTATGATTCCGATTCCGATTTTATATTTTCTTTATTAAAAGTTATTTGTCTTATTTAATTTCGTAAATCAGTATCCATCATACGAAGCTAAAGAATGGGCCACTCGTTATATGATTCGTAATCAATTATGGTACGAAGTATTGGGTATATCACCAAGTGCGCCAGGATGAGACTTTGGAGGCAACATAAATTAGAATTTATGTTTTTATATTTTTAAGTGTAATTTTTTATGTTGTTATTTGTACTATTTTTAAATAAATATTTTTCTAATATACATGAGAACATTTTTTATAATACATAAGTAATGTTAAATAAATTAAAAAATATTAATACTATTTATGTATTATTATTTTTTAATTTAACCAAATAAAATTAAATTATAAAATATATTATTTGAAAAAAAATTTAAAAGAAGAAAAAAAAAAGGAAGGAAGAAGGGTGTTGCCCTTCTTCCTATTTTTTTTTCTTTTAAAAAATTTATAAAAAATATATATGTTATATATATATATATATAGATATATCAATAAAAAAAAATTGGATATATATGGTTTATTTGAAAATGGAATTTTGGTGAAAGGAATAGGACAAATAAGGAATTGCAAGGGAGACAAAAAAATAAAATGTGGCAGGGGAGGGGGAAGATAAGCCCTCAGTGGTTTGCTTTTGCTAATCGTAGATTAGCAATCACTACAATATCAAGAAGCGGAAAAATTCAAGAATGCAAGGGAGGTATCACATGTCACTCATTAATAAATAACTAAGTTATATCTTATAATTTCTTTTTTGAAATCGTTAGAAATCTCACCACTAAACCATCTCTTTCGAATTTAAACGGAGTAGATAAAACCTCCGACTATCCCAGGCTCTTACAAGAAACGCTCTCACTGGATTCGAACTCATGACCTCAAGATTGTATCTTATCACATGTGTTAATATATTAAAAAATTAATAAATGAATAGTAATTAAATTAAAAATATCTTTTATTTATTAGTTAATAATATCACAACACTTATGATTCTATTACATCAAATAATTACTCTTCCAAACATTTATTTTTCCATTTTGAATAATATTAAGCCATAATAATCCAAATGGTACTGGAAAAGTACAAGATTTTAAGGTCTACATCATCCATTATCTTCCTGCAATATCTGATATCTGATGGATAAGTCTAAATAAAAAAACAAAAAAAAAAAAATCCATGAGGGGTATTAATTTTGGATAATAGGTAGTCATTTCTCATCCACTCTCATTAAGAGAGAAGTGCTTTTGCCACTTGACAACTTGACAAATGAATTGTTTATGGTGGATGGTTCTGTTTGAAATATTCCTTTTGTTTGCCTTTTATAATCCCATGAGAATTTTTGTCATATCCACAAATGAATGCAAATTTGAACTGTTTCATCACAACAGGAAGCTGTCAAAATATCCCCCAGTTGATTGATGAGCAGAGCAGTTGCAATCAAAGTTTCATAACTGCTTTTTGCTTTTCCAGGCTTGAAATTTTTGCAGAAGTGCTTTTGTGCTTGGATTTTTAGTAAAATGTTTCTCCAATCTTCATGTGTAGAAGGGAAAGAAAAAGTTATTTGTTGAAGTGCATTTCATTAAGCAATACCAGGCACATATAAGAAGTGTTATTAACTGTAACAGGTACGGGTGTTCACACGGGTTGGGTCGGGTTTTTTAAATTTTGTGAGACCCGATCGGGTCGGGTCACTCAGAGGTCAAGTCGCAGGTCGGGTCACGCGGAGGTGAAACCCGATCGGGTGCGGGTAGGTCAAAAAAATAATTTTTTTAATGAATTAATTATTTTGAAATATAAATATTAGTTTTTTATGTCCTGAAAATTATCATATATATAAAATTTTAATATAACAAAAGTAATAAAACATGAAATAATAGTAAAAACTTTAAAAAAATAATAAATTTTATAAAAAAATAATAAATTTTATAGAAAAATAATAAAAATATTATAAGATCGGGTCGAGTTTTAGTATCAAATCCATTGCCAACCCTTAAATTTCGAGGTCGGGTGTAAATTTTTTAACCTGTGCGGGTAAGATTGGATTGGGTCGGGTCACAGGTTGAGTTTTGTTGAACACCCCTAGTAACAGGTTGAGTTTTGTTGAGTTTTTTTTTTTAAAACTCACCTGTTACTATGAACACCCCTAGTAACATGTGAGTTTTGTTGTCAGCATTTCACTTGAACATGCTATTTGGTATAGAGTTTTATAAGTTAATTTATATTTTTATTATAATATTTATAATTATTTTCTACTTTCAATCAATACTCTCTATCACACAATGTCTTGATTTTGTTGTGGAAATAATTTATTTATTATGTTATCTATTGGATATTTTAAATTTATGTATGGAGTAGTGATATAACTATAAAGTTGAGATATGAAATTTTATATCTCAACTGATATGGTATCAATAAAATTCACGAGTTGGATGAATAATGATAAAGAATAATTACTAATGATCACATAACCCGATAAAATAATGCCACATCATTTATAACATGGGTTGTTATACAAAATTTGTAAACTCATCATATTATTATTTTCATAATATTATTGTAGGTATTAGTTTCTAATAGTTTAGCGAGAATATTGATTTTGGATGGCGAGGTGGGAGATTGTGGTAAAATTAAATTTTCATAAAAACTAATAGATGTTCTTTGTTTTAGAGTTGATAATTTTTTTTTAATCTAATTAATAAACTAGATTTTTCATTAGTGAGATATTTATTAAATTTTCGAATTAAATGAGAGAAGTGCCCCGCTAGTCCCTTAATGGAACTGGTTTCCATCAACAAACCATATGACTATTGAGTTTCATAACACATGTGGAACAATCAAATAAAATATATTTGATTTATTTAAACCCAATTAAGTCATGGATCAAGATTTTGATGCTTTTAATAAAAAGCACATCTCATGAAATCATATATGAAACATATACTTTACATTAAAGTAAATCATACCTTATGCAATAAGTCTTCCTTAATCTGAAAAATCCATCAGGTGCTCCAAGTGTAGCACCTCTAAAATGTACACACGGATTCCTTCAACGAACAGATTAAAACTCTTGTTGAGATCTTGACAAGGATTCAAGAGTCTCTCTCTAGAACTAGTGTTTCTCTCTTCAATCTTTTCGGATGTAAGTGTAACACTAAATAATGAAGCAAAACCTCATTTATATAGGCCTCAAAAATCCTAAAGAGACGAGGATAAATTCAATATGAATTTTTCTAGGATTTGTTAATCCTATTCCTTATCAAAATTTAATTAGTTAAATAGATAATTAATTAATTAATTATTCTTTGGCCCAATTAGGATGCTAGCCCACTTAGGGTCTAAATTAACTAATTAACATATGATTATTTTCATAATCTTGAATTATACAATTATCATTATATTTTCATAAACGTGAGCTATTACTGGAGGACTCTGAAGTTTGCCTCTCATCTTCTTCTTCCCACACTCTTTCTGCTTGCAAGGCTCCGGTTATCACTACAGATCTCATCCTCGCCTAGGTCTACAACCTTTTCCCTTCGCTATCTCATCTCTCCTCTGGCTTGGACCAGCCTCCAACTTTTCATCGTTCATGTTTTCAAACCTTTCCACCTTTTCCATTATGGCCTTCATGAAGGTTTGGTTTGTTTCCCTTTCCTTTCTCATGTTTTCTTTCTATTCTCTCCATCCACTCCGTCGTTGAACCCTCCGACGATCTGTGGTTCCCGTCTTCTGCCATTGCCTTACTACATCAACTGCTTTTTATTCTCTCCCCACAGACGGCGTTAACTGTTGACAGGTGATTTTCATTCCAGGGGCAAGTTTGGAATACCGCTCCTAGAATAATCCTTCTCCAACTGTGAATTTGTTTGGTTTATGGGGGCCAAATGCAAATTTAGCAGAAGATGAGAACAAACACAAAATCAACAAAGGATTTACGTGGTTCGGTGGAATGGATCCAACCTACGTCCACATGAACAAAGTAAAATACTGATTTTATAATGGAATCAAGCTCGGCCGACCTCTTCTCAAGGGTAATCGTGTAATACCGAGTTGGTTTGCTTTGTGTTTTCTTACAAGTAGTGCTCCCCAATAATTTTTCTAACCCTTACAAGTGTGTTTGCCATCCCCTTATATACTAAGAAAAAGTAACATTGTTCCCATATCTTTATGACGTCAGCCACGTGGATTTCCTGCTGTTTGATGGGCTCTCTGCCGAAAGTAAAACCTGCCACTGCCGAAAGTAAAAAACTGACATCTGACTTTCCATTAAATCACTCTGTTTTTGGGTACTGCCACACACTACAATTATGAAGACAGCTTGTAAAGATCCTTTCACGTGGTGGCACATGTAAATGGGAAATGCCCAAATTGTCCTCTTTACACGTCGGACTTCATGAAGATGGCAAAACTCTCATGCCGAATTAATCATTCTTCCGATCGAGGGAAAAGATATGACTGACCCGAGAGCTACATGGCTATAGTGGTCGGGGTCGCTTCTTATGTCGCCGGACTCTGATATCTGCACTATGTTACCTCCTCGGGTCGGTCAAATCCCAAAGACCAGGTTTGAACACCACATCTGGTCAATGAACTGTCAATATCCTCAGACTATTCAGCCTCCCCGAAGGAGAAATTCTCTTTCTGCCCTTGCCGAGCTGTTCAAAATACTTGGTCACAAAAATCGCTATCAACAACGATCTCATATAATCTCTTAATCAAATATTTTCCGGGCTACGCCGTGCTCGAGCAAACTATGAACATCTTCCTGTTGCCCATGAGTTTAGATCTGTTAATCTTTTTCTGGATCGTTGGTCAATGATGATGGTTGTTTCTGACATTTCAAGTACTATATATGCTTGGTTTTGGTTTATTGCACTGTTCAAGGTTACTAAGGAAATTTTTGATGTTTATGCAGAAGCCTCGGGTCAGATTTTCAACTATGATAAATCATCTATCTTCTTTAATCCTAACATTGAGCGTGGATTACAGGAAGAAATCAAGAAATTCTTCCAGTTAGAGTCGGCTAAACTGCATGAAATATACCTGGGGCTCCCGGCTATGGTTGGAAGAAGTAAGAGGTGATTGTTTGGGGAAATCAAGGATAAAATTATGGGGAAGCTATCAGGATGGCAAAACAGATGGTTCTCTATGGGGGTAAAGAGGTGCTCATCAAGGCTATAGCTCAAGCTATTCTCTCTTACTGCATGAGTGTTTTTAGAATTCCGGTTGGAATTTGTGAGGATATTCAAAGGAAACTAAATGGCTTTTGGTGGGGCTCAAAAGAGAAGGAGAAAAAAATTCATTGGGCAAGCTGGGACAAACTCTGTAAATCAAAAAGAGACGGGGGTATGGGTTTCAGGAATTTGGAAGCTTTCAACCAAGCATTAGTGGCGAAACAAGGGTGGAGGATAATACAACATTTGGAATCTATGGTGGCAGCAGTACCAAATGCCAGATACTTTAGAGGCAATAACTTTTTAGATGCGAAATTAGGGCATAATCCTTCATTTATATGGAGAAGTATTATTTGGGGTCGAAAACTTCTGAAGTGTGGGATCCGATGGCGAATAGGAAATGGTAAAACAACCCGTATCTTCAGTAGTGACTGGATTCCAATTACAGGCCGCTCCAGGCCCCATCCATCGCATCTTCTGAACCAGGAATCTTCTGTCTCAATGCTAATAAAGGACAACCATACTTGAAACATCGAGATGATTGATGCCTCTTTTGGAGAGATTGATGCACAAAATATTCTAAGAATTCCACTTCCTATAACACCTCAAGAAGATATAATTATTTGCACTTTGAAAAAAGAGGGAACTTTACAGTAAAGTCAGTTTATCACAAAGCAACAACTATTGTAGGAGTCAACCAGGCTTCGTCTTCTCACCTGGGGGCTATGGAAGAATATTTGGAAGTTGGACATTCCCCAAAAAATCAGATGCTTCATATGGAAGTGCATAAAAGGGTGGTTGCCCACATGTGTGAATCTATGGAAAAAGAAAGTGTTACCCTCTGGAATTTTCCAGAGATGCAAGAATCATGCAGAAACCATTGGGCATGCCATTTTCCAATGCAAATTTGTGAAACCCTGTTGGGAACTAGATGGGCTGCAACAACTACAGAAAATGGCTAGATGTGGGTCGATTGTTGATGTTTTGGAATTTGGATTCGTGAATTTTGATAAGTAAAAAATGAGGCAGATTGCAACCTTAATGTGGGCAATATGAGAAGCTAGAAATGCTTGTATCTTTGCGAATACTACTTGTAGCGTGAAGCATATATGTAACAAGGCAGAAGCGACTCTATTATCTTTTGATGGCATTCAGAATCAAATGGGTGATGATGGTGGGTTTCTGTACCAGCTGAGGGGGCAGAAGTGGCAGCCCCCTCCAGCAAGCTTCATCAAGATTAATGTATATGCGGCCTTTAATTTTGAGAAGCAGATGGTGGGACTGGGCCTGGTGATGAGAGACAATAATGAGTCAATCATTGGTGCATGAACTAAAGTGATACCCTTTTCTGAAGATATTGAATTAGCATAAGCAGAAGCTATTTTGTTTGGTATCCAGAGAGCCAAGTCAACGGAATTTTCGGCTATCATTCTTTAGTCGGATGCCAAAAATGTCATTGACTTAATTCTTGATACTCTTTCTATAGCTAAAGAAATCGAGTGGATTACTCAAGAGATCAGGGATGTTGGTGTTCTCTTCGCTTCTTGCTCCTTTCTTTTTACACCAAGATGTTCTAATTTAATTGCTCATAACCTTGCCAAATTGGCCTGTAATCTTGACATTTCTGGTTTTTGGAGGGAGAACTATCCCCCCAAATCAGTTGTATTCTTGCATTTTGATTAATGATCAGACGAGTTTTTTTCAAAAAAAAAAAAACAATTTGGTTTACTAATTTCAATGTGGTTACATCCTAAAGTCTGTTCAGGAAAAAATATATTTTGGGATATTTTGATGTTATGCTGCTGCAAAAGATATACGCGTCTTAGATTAAGTGTTAGTTTGATATGACTTTTCATGATAAAAATACTTTTCAATATAGAAAATAATTTTGGAAATTTAAAAAAATTATTTTATCTTTATTAGAAGAAGCTCGAATTTTGGGTGAAGCAATAATATATATATATATATATTTTTTTTGAAAATTATAGTTGATAAGTAAATCCTTACATTTAAAGACACTTATATTATGAGATCTACTACTAAATTTATATATCAAAGACCCAATCAACAAGATTTTTGTAATTTCTGTTCAAAAAATTTTGTTTCTTTAATCTCATTGTTGGGTGGTTTGCTTTTGTTAATCGTAGTCTAGCAGTCATTACAACAAGAAGAAGAAAAATTCAAGAATGCAGGGGAGGTATCACATGTCACTCATACAATAAATAATTAAATTATATCCTTTCACATGTGTAAATATATTAAAAAATTATTAAATGAATGATAATTGAATTAAAAATATCTTTTATTTATTAATTGATAATATCACAACATTAATAATTTTTGTTACATCAAATAATTACTCCTCTAAACGTTTTTCCATTTTGAATAATATTAAGCCACAATAATCCAAATGGTACCGGAAAAGTACAAGATTTTAAGGTCTACATCATTCATTATCTTCCTGCAATATCTGATGGATAAGTCTAATAAAAAAACAAAAAAAAAAAAAACAAAAAAACAAAAAAATCCATGAGGGGTTTTAATTTTGGATAATAGGTAGTCATTTCTCATCCACTCTCATTAAGAGAAGTGCTTTTGCCACTTGACAAATGAATTGTTTATGGTGGAGGGTTCTGTTTGAAATATTCCTTTTGTTTGCCTTTTATAATCCCATGAGAATTTTTGTCATATCCACAAATGAATGCAAATTGAACTGTTGCATCACAAACAGGAAGCTGTCACCATATCCCCCATGTTGATTGATGAGCAGAGCAGTTGCAATCAAAGTTTCATAACTGCTTTTGCTTTTCCATGTTGTAAATTCCTCAAATTCATTAAATAGGATATGTATATGTATATGTATATGTATATATATATGATTGGGATTTTCAAGGGGTGTATGGGAGGTTGTAATCCTTGGAGGGTTGCAACCCACCCCAAGGGGTGCCCTATTGGCACCCTCCATGCCTTATAAAAGAAGGCTTTTATTCCAATAAAGAGATATACAGAAATATATATACAAGTGATATCCAGTTTCATAGGCATGGTGTAGTTTTCTTTGTTTTTTGAGAGAGATCCACCATTGGATCCAAGTTCATATACTTGTTAAGGTGTGCTCCTTGAACAAGAAGAATCCAAGTAATCCTGGGAGAACGTTGGCAAAACGAATCCGTAAAGCACCTGTGACGGAGCCAATAAGTTCTTAAGGACAGAGATCATCTCGACTTGGAGTTTTTAATCAGGTTTTTCTGGTTCTTATGGTTTTAGGGTTTTGCATGTTAGAATAGATCTACTTTCGTTTTTCTAGTTTGATTTGGATGTTGGCATGTTATTCGATGTTTAATGACACTAAATTTTACAACAATCTTAAGAACTTATTGATATCGTGTTATTAAATAGTAATTTGCATGTTAGGGTTTGAATATTTTCTGGAAAATACGAACTGTGCATGAAAAACCCGTAGGGCGTTCGAACGCCCAACGCACGCGAAGGCTAAAAATTTGAATTCTCGTAAGAACGTTCGAACGCGTCTTCAAACGCACCTCGAACGCAAGCCTTCTACCTTAGAACGTTCGAACGCGTACTAAACGCAACTCGAACGCAAACTCTCTGGAATCATTCCGTTCGAACGCGTTCACGAACGCTATACGAACGTGAACTCTCTGGAATCATTCCGTTCGAACGCGTTATCAAACGCTACTCGAACGTGAACTCTCTGGAAACACGTCGTTCGAACGCGTTATAAAACGCAACACGAACGCCACACACTTGGACAGTCTCGTTCGAACGTAGATACGAACGTGACACTAACGATTTTGTCCTGGAAGTATCATAAAAGCAAACTTTAATTAATATTAACTTGGTTAGTCATATACTGTAAACACATTAATCTTGGTAGTATAGATTTAAGTTATTATTAAGTTGAATTATCACAAGCATACACATAGTGATAAAGTTGAAATTGATTGGTTGTTGCATAATTGGTTGAGAATTTAAAGTGTAATTTTGCACAAGTAATTCCATCCAATCTTGATTGACATTTATATATCTACACTTATCGTAATAATTGTGCTATTGGAAGAGTGCCAAAACTGGTTGTGAATTGCTAAAAGATCCTATTGGAAAAGGTGTTCGAAGAATCTTCGTTCATTCAATTTTCCTTAAGTATCTTTAGTTGAAGTTCAATGACTTGTGTTTATTGGAACTTTCGTCCATTAGAACAACAAGTGACTACCTAGTACATCACTTTGAACAAGATCATTCGTTGATCGTTGTGCAATTCGTCTTTCGTAGACTGATTGAACCTGTTGAATTTCCAATTACAAATGGCTAGCGGAAATATCAAAGAATACCGGTCTCTCACGGAGAAAAGCCGGAGAAATTTGGTAGGGCAAATTTCAAACAGTGGCAGATCAAAATGCTGTTCTACTGACAACTCTCCAGTTGGCTAAATTCCTCAAAGATCCTCCGGGTCTTGTGGAGGGTGAATCTGAATTGGCCAGGAAGAGCGATAACAGACTTGGTTGTCTGGAGACTTCCTATGCAAGAACTACCTTTTGGGTGGTCTTGACAATACCCTGTACAATGTGTACCAAGGCATGACTTCTGCGAAGGTTCTCTGGGAATCTCTCGAGAAGAAGTACAAAACCGAAGATGCCGGACAAAAAGATTTGTCGTGGGTAGGTTCCTGGACTACAAGATGGTAGATTCAAGGACGGTGATGTCTCAGTTGGGTGAACTGCAATTGATCATTCATGAAATACTGGATGAGTGAATGAAACTCTGTGAGATGTTTCAAGTTACCGCCATAATTGAAAAGTTGCCTCCATCACGGAAGGACTTCAGGAGCTATCTGCAACACAAAAAGAAGCAGATGAGCCTTGAGGACCTTGGAGTTCGATTGAGAATCGAACAGGACAACATGATGTCCGAGAAGGCCAGCTACAAGACTATGGAGTCTAAGGCCAACATCTTTGAGGATGTAAAGGGTAGCAAGAAAAGAAAGAACAGTGAAGCTGATTCTTCCCAAGCGAACAAGAAGTTCAATGGGAAGTGCTACAACTGTGAAAAGAACGGTCATATGACAAAGGACTGCAGAAACAAGATATCTCAGGACAATGGCAGGAAAATGAGGCATATGTCGCTGAAGAATGAGCAGTTAACTGATGAGATTTCAGAAATGAATCTCTAAGCAGTGGTAACTGTAGCCAACTTGGTTGGGAATCCGAGAGGTCGATGGCGGCGATCATCTGACAATGGGAAACTCGTCTACCTCTAGAGTGGTTGGACAAGGCACGTAGTTCTGAAAATGATATCCGGAACGGAGCTTACATATAAGAATGTTTGCATGTTCCAGATATTCGGAAGAACTCGGTCTCGGGTTTGTATTTGTTTCTGACAAGATTGTATTGACCAAAAATGATGTCTATGTAGGAAAATGATACCTCGTTGAGGGTCTTTTCAATGACTGTCAATTGTGCTATTAATAAAGCTGAAACTTCTGCTTATATTATTGAGTCACAAAATGTATGGCATGAGAGGTTATGACATGTTAATTATGATACAATACATACATAATTAACATGGACCTTATACCTAAATTTGCATTGATAGCCAACATAAGTGTGAGGCATGTGTGTTGAAGTAAAAATACATAGAACATCATAGAACGAAGTTCTGAACCCTTGGAACTTGTACACATTGACGTATGTGACATGAATGTTGTGCAAACAAGAGGCGGTAAAAAGTACTTTGTCACTTTTATCGATGAAAGCACAAGATTCAGAAAAGTGTATTTGCTGAGGAGCATAGCTGAAGTTATTGAGAGCTTTATACACTGAGAACGAAGTTGCAAATCAACTTGGGAAGGAAATCAAAAGAATCAGGAGTGATAGAAGTGGTGAATACGTTTCATCATTCGGTGAATATTGTTCTGTGAACGGAATTATTCACGAAACCATTGCTCCGTATTCTCCTCAACAAAATGAGATTGCTGAGTGCAAAGACCGAACGTTGAAGGAAATGATGAATGCCATGTTGACTAGTTCTGGTTTACCTCAGAACTTGTGGGGGAAAGCCCTGCTTTCCGCGAACTACGTTCTGAACAAGCTTCCTCACAGAAGATTGGACAAGACACCATATGAGTTGTGGAAAGGTTATGTACCTTCCTACAAATATCTGAAAATATGGGGGTTGTCTTGCCAATTGCCAAGGTGATGGCTCTTAAACCTAAGAAGGTGGAATAGGACCCAAAACTGTTGACTGTATATTCTTCGGATATGCTTGCAACAGTAGTGCGTATCGATTCTTGGTACACAAGTATGAGATTCCTGACATCAATCTGAATGTGATGATTGAGTCAAGGAATGCAATTTTTGAAGAGACATTTCCTTGTAAGGAAAGACAAGAAGAGAGTCTCTCAAAAAGAGCTGTTGATACTGTCAAGGACAGTGATCAGGTTGACCAAGAGTTAGATCCGTTTTTCTGACATTTTGTTAGAAAATGAGCCTCGAAGCTATAAAGAAGCAATGTCTTCTTTGGAGGCACCTCTGTGGAAAGAGGCGATTATCAGTGAGATTGATTCAATCCTACAGAACCATACTGGGAGTTGGTTGATCTTCCTCCAGGTTGTAAGCCACTGGGCTACAATTGGAAAGATGAAAATGGATGGATCAATAGATAAGTACAAGGCGAGGTTTGTCATAAAAGATTTATAGACAGAAAGAAGGCCTTGTTTACTTTGACACCTATCCACCAGTGATTCGTATCACATCAGTAGAATGCTTATAGCCATAGCAGCTATAGTTGGTCTTGAAATACATCAAAAGGATGTAAGACGTCATTCTTGAATGGTGAATTGGCTGAAGAGACTACATGGAACAACTAGAAGGTTTAATGTTCCTGGATAAGAACAGAAGGTGTGCAAACTTGTAAAATATCTTGTACGGATTGAAACAAGCACCTAGACAATGACATGAGAACATTGACAAAGAGATGTTGTCAAGTGGGTTTTAAACCGATGAGTGTGATAAGTGTATATACACCAAATCAACTCTGAATGATATGTCATTGTATGTCTCTATATAGACGATATGCTGATAATTGGTAATAATCATGAGTTGATTCAGTTACCAAGAAAGTGTTTTAACCAGCAAATTTGATATGAAAGATTTGGGAGTAGCTAACCTAACTCTTCCTCTATCAAAGAATACTGGCTTAAGCATATCGCAATTAGAGTATTCAAAGATCATCAGAAGTCTGATGTATCTCACGAATTGCACACGAACTGATATCGCTCTAGCTGTGAATAGGCTTAGCTATATACTAGCAATCCAGGACATAACCACTGGAAAGTCATAGTAAGTGTTTTGAGGTATAAGAAACTTCAAAATATGGGCTACATTACGAGAGATATCCTGCTGTTCTAGTGGGAAACAGCGATGCTGACTGGATATCTGATACAGTGGATTCCAAATCTACGGTTGGATTTGTTTTCACACTTGGTAATGCAGCCGTGTCATGGAAATCCTCGAGGCAAACATATATTGCCTGGTCTACTATGGAATCAGAGTTCATAGCGTTAGAAAAAATAGCGGAAGAAGCGGAATGGCTTTGAAACTTCCTGGAGGATATTCCTAGTTGGGCCAAACCAGTGCCAACGATTAGCATACATTGTGAAAGCCGATTGGCTATTGGGAGAGCCCAAAATACAATGTATAATGGTAAGTCTCGACACATACGTCGGAGACATAATACCATAGGTCAACTGCTCTCAAGTAGCATAATATCGATCGATTATGTTGAGTCGAAGGAAACCTAGCGGATCCACTAACTAAAGGTTTTCCTCGAGAGCAAGTTGAGAAGTCATCGATGGGAATGGGCTTGAAGCCTATAATCTAAGAATTGTCACTGTGGAAACCCAACCTAGCTGACTGGAGATCCCAAGATCTAGGTTCAAAAGGGACAACAGAAACTTTGTGCAATTCAAAACAAGCACTGAAGAGTTTCGTACTCTTTCCCATTCCGATAATGACGCTGAGTGCTGTCTGTCATTGGTTAGGATAAGCTAGGTTTTAATGATCACTATATTAGGAGATGAGTCCTAATGGGGGTAAAGACAGATTACCTCTTCATAGTAGATCACCTATTTCAAGTAAGAAGTGAGGCCGCTTCCATGGGAACCTTTAAAGGCGGGTTACCCTAAAGTGCTTGAAGAATCCAGGACCGTTGTTCAGGGCCAAAATGAACACAACCGTAGAACGGGAAATGGTCGAATCAAAGCTGTGTGTTGGCAATTGTCTTGGTTTACACCAACGGCAGAACAGTTCAAGACTATGGGTCACTGGTTGCCAAGTAATCCGATTGTCATTCATTAGGAAAGGTTCAAGGCGAAAGCTACCTATTTCGATGCAGCTTTTGCTCACGGTATCTCTCTCACGTGCCTGAATGAATATTGAAGAATTGTGGGGATTGTTGTAAATTCCTCAATTCATTAAATAGGATATGTATATGTATATGTATATGTATATATATGATTGGGATTTTCAAGGGGTGTATGGGAGGTTGTCATCCTTGGAGGGTTGCAACCCCCCCAAGGGGTGCCCTATTGGCACCCCTCCATGCCTTATAAAAGAAGGCTTTTATTCCAATAGAATATACAGAAAGATATATACAAGTGATATCCATTTCATAGGCATGGTGTGTTTTCTTTGTTTTTTGAGAGAGATCCACCATTGGATCCATTCATATACTTGTTAAGGTGTGCTCCTTGAACAAGAAGAATCCAAGTAATCCCGGGAGAACGTTGGCAAAACGAATCCGTAAAGCACCTGTGACGGAGCCAATAAGTTCTTAAGGACAGAGATCATCTCGACTTGGAGTTTTTAATCAGGTTTTTCTGGTTCTTATGGTTTTAGGGTTTTGCATGTTAGACTAGATCTACTTTCGTTTTTCTAGTTTGATTTGGATGTTGGCATGTTATTCGATGTTTAATGACACTAAATTTTACAACATTCCAGGCTTGAAATTTTTGCAGAAGTGCTTTTGTGCTTGGATTTTTAGTAAAAGTTTCTCCAATCTTCATGGTAGAAGGGAAAAAAAAGTTCTTGTTGGTAAGAGTGGCAATGGACCGGCCGGGCTCGGGCTTTGAAAAGCTCGGCCTGAGCCCGAGAAAGGAAATCCTGGCCGCCTGGAAAAAGCCCGAAAAGCCCGGCCCGGACCGGGCTCGGGCTAAATCCGGCCCGTTTTAGCTTTTTTTTTTTTTTTTTTTTTTTTTGAAAATATTAAAATCCAATTTATATTATATAAATCCAATTTTTTTTTTAATATTTTTATTATAATATTGATACATTCACAATATATGCAAATATTGCAAGATAATTTACAAATACATCAACGGTGCGTTTACGTACTCGTAATCGGAATGAGATGAAATCGGAATGAAATGGAATCAGAATGAGCTGGAATGAGAATGATAAATCAGAATCAAAATAAATTGTTTACTTAACTGTAGGAATCAGAATCGGAATGAAGCAGTTATTACCATTGATGTGTTTACTTTGTACAGTAATCGGAATGAATTGTTAAAAAGTTACAAAAATACCCTTAGTTATAATTATATATTAATTTATTATATATTTATTATTATTAATTTTTGATGTTATTAAAATACTAAATGTTAAATTATTCTTTTATTAAAATATTAAATATTATTTTATTATTAATTATTGATTAATAGTTTATTATTATTATTATTTAAGTATTAATTAATTATAATGTATTAAATTACTAAATATTAAATTATTCTTTTATTAAATTATTATTTTATTAAAAATGTTAAATATATTTATTATTAATTATTATTAGTTTTATTTATTATTTATAAATTAAGTATTAATTAAGTATTACTTTATTAATTAATTATTAATGTATTAAATTACTAAATATTAAATATATTTTTATTAATTATTATTTTATTAAAATAGTTAATATTATTTTTGATTAATTATTAATTATTTATTAATAATTTTATTAATTAATATAAATTAATATTAATTAATTATTTTAAGGATAAAATTGTAATTTCCCATCAATAATGGGAATGAGAATCCCATTCCCATGGGGGGGGTGGGGAATGAGATTCTCATTCCACATTCCCAAATTTGTGGGCCCCACTTCCATTCCCATCCTTATTTTTATTCAATTTTATGAAGTAAACAACCTTATTGGAAATGATTCTCATTCCTTCATTCCCATTGCCCTTAAGTAAACATACCACAAAAGTTTCAATATTTCATCCATAAACTAACAATCCAAATGCCACAAACAAATACATTAAAAGTTTCAATATTTCATCATAAACTAATAATCCAAATGTCACAAATAAATACATCAAAAGTTTCAATGAATCAAAGTCAGATAAAATAACAATCCAAATGCCACAAACAAATATATCAAAAGTTTCAATGTTACATCCATAAACTAACAATCCAAATGCCACAAACAAATATATCAAAAGTTTCATCCATAAACTAACAATACAAATGACACAATAAAATACATCAAAAGTATCAATGTTTCTTCCATAAACTAACTATCCAAATTCCACAAACTAATGCATCAAACTAATCCAACTGTTGTGGCTCAAAGTCTTCTTCCACTTAACCCATCAGTTCCTCGCCAACAAATATAAGTTGTTCGGGAATAATACCTAATGAGAAAAAGTGTTAAAAAATATAAATCAAAGAAAAAATAATTAATTAAGAAATAATCCTTATACCTCGCTCAGAAGCCCATAACCAATTTTGAGTGCACATGATTGCTTCCAATGTATCAGAATGCAATTTGGCACGATATGGACTCAAATGTCTCCCCTCGGTACTAAAAGCAGACTCTGATGCCACAGTCGTAATAGGAATGGCTAATATATCTTTAGCTATCTCAGCCAAAATATGATATTTTCCTTTATTTGCCTTCCACCAATTCAAAATATTGAAGTCTGAAGTTCTAGTAACTAAAGGCTCCTCTAAGTACCTCTCAAGATTGGACTTTGATCTTGTCATATGATTACTTTGAGTGGCAAAAGAATCAAAGTCAGATAAATCTAGAAGAGAAGACGAATCAACAGTGACAATATTATGGGAATGAACAACGGAAGTAGAAGATTCACCACTAACTATAGACTTAGCTTCATAATATTTAACTATCTCTTCAGAAAGTGCACGAGCTCTCGTAATTTGCCCTGCAACACCCACACCGTAAATCTTTGGAAAATAATAATCAATTAACAACATCTTAAACCTTGGGTCAAGAATGACAGCCATAACCAACACCCCATAAATATCTTGCCAATATTTCTCAAATTTGGCAATCATAATAGAGGCCATTTGTTTAACTTGAAGAACATGAGACATTTACCACTCCATCAGAGACATCCTCATTTTACAAGACAATGGAAAAAACATATTGGTTGTAGGGTAGTTCGTACCTGAAAACATCTCCGTCAACAAATAAAATGGACGTAAATATTTTAGCATTTTTTTAGCCGTCTCCCATTCCTCATCAGAAGGCAAACACTTATAATAGGGCTCAATTTGTTGCACTCGAGGAAAAACTTTTTTGTACTTAACTTCAATATCAAACATGACAAATGTAGAATTTTATCTAGTGGGACAATCAAAAAAGCAACTTTCTTTCAGTCTTAATCAATGATTTGTTGGGGTCATTTCAGGGAGGCACAGCGGAAGGAGCGCGGTTCGAGCGAAATCGTAGTTTAAAATTTTTAAACTTAAACTGACGATAAATATTATATTAATATCCAATATAATATTCATTCATATTTCACCTAAACATATTTATTCAATATCATATAACGACATAAATAATGTAGAAACACCACGAAACTTTTGCGAAAACCTTTTTCCGTAAAATAGCATAAAACGCGTTTCCTTTCCGACGAACCGACGACCAATGAACATGGAGATTGCCCAGGTCAGCCCCAAAAACATTGGGACAGTTCGTGGACTGCCCGAACAGTGCCCAGTTCACTGTTTGGGCAGCCGTTACCCAGTAACGCCGTTTTTCACCGTTTTCGCGTATTTTCACTCTGAAATAATTCCGATAAATATTTTTCTTGGGCAATTAAAATAAACCAATTTATTCTAATTAATCAATAAATAAAAACTGAATTTTTATTTGAAAAATTAGTTTTATCATTAATTGCCGTGAGAGACCTCTAAACTTTGTATTTTGATCATTTTGGTCCTTAAATTGTCAAATACATATTTAAGTGATTTCAAATCAATCCCAAAATGATTTATACATGTCGAATACATGAAAATACAATTACAACAAAAATCCATAATTTTTTCAGAATTGCCGAACAGCCCCTATATTTTCCAGGATTTGTAATTTGGTTCTTTTTGGTTCAAAACACATCAATATCAAATCCAATCAATCCCAAATTTAATATACATTATATATACATCAAATTACATCACATATATGAAAAGCCTCAAAATTGGATTAGATTTAGAACCCTAATTTCATAAATTACTCCAATTGCATAATTTACATTAAATTGATTTAATTCAACACTTAATCAATCCAATACCACACCAATCAAGTCTCACCATCATGAAACAACTCAAGAACAATTCTAGGTTAATTATGAATGGCTAAGCAACGCTAGAATGACAACTTCAATTACTAATTAATCTAATAAGCTTAATTACTCCTAATAAGCTTATAAATTAATCATACTTACTTAACACTTCAAACAAGTTTCCAACACAATAATTCACACAATTAAACATTAGAGAAAATTCTAAGCTACACAATTTGAAGTATAGAATCATAGAAATAATTTCTTACTTGAAGAAAATTGGAAATAACTTACAAAAACTCAAAGTTTTCAAGCTTTTCTCTATTTGTTCTTCACATTTTTCTCTCAATTTTAACTTAGTGAATTTTTGGAAAACCTTGTGTTCTTATTTGAAAAATGAAACAAAAACAATTTATATCTCATTTTTTCTTATCTGGCCGAAACTTGACAAAAATAAATAACAAATTATTTTAATTTTTGTTTCAATTTGATTGAACAAGTTTACTTGTTAATAATGATAACCTTTATCATTAAGTAAAGCTTTACAAGTGAACCAACCAAATCATGCCATTTCCAAACACTTATCATGTTAAAGATATTTATTTTTAAATTAATTTAATTATTTAATAATTAAACGATTAAATAAATTAAATACAAATATCTTAAATATATGTATTATATTTACATTAAATATCTCAAATACATATATTAATGATATATGTCAAATATCATAACTTGACAATTAATTAATGTGTATTTAATAATATCAAATATTAAATACAAATACACATTAATTCAGTAATGACAAATAGGTCCCTATTGCATGTATTTTTCGTTTAACCGTTAAACGAGTTATAAATAATAAGTATTATTCATAACAGTTGCCATAGTGCTCTACGAGTATATTTCATTAGTGAGACTCTATAGATTCAGGCATATCCGTCACAAAATCCAATTTCATATCCATAATTCACCCACCTCGCTGAATCATAAAGGTTGAGGTCATTGCATACGTATAATCCATTCGTCACAGGTATCCGAATTATCCCAGAGATATAGATATAAACGTCAAATCTCTATAGGTATAATCGTGTCGACGTATCTATTAGCAATCTTCTAAAAAACACTCGAAACTTACTTCCGAAGTATACCACGACCATGGATTTAACAGACTGCTAATCATATAATGGACACTTATGCCCCGTACACAGGACCGACGGATCATATCTTGATACACACATGATAACATGAGCATGAGTCTACACCCAACGAACAGGCGAAGGTTTGATCTAAATAGATCGATGATGTGACTTCCATCTAAGTGTGAAGGATAACTCATATATCCACAATGATATCTCAAGTCAAAGAATCATTATGCTACTCAACCCAAGAAGATTCCTATTGACGTTGGTGTACCATCTATCAGGTAATCTTCGGTGAGTAGTTCATTGTTTATCAAATAAACAACTACACATCTATACGACTCTCCCGAGACTCATGGTTCATTGGGATAAACCATTGGATCAAGTCCGATATACAACATGTACTGGTCTCAACAGATTTTATTAACCGACCCGTGTCAGTAAATCTTGACCAGGAACTTAATTTGATAATATATTTCTAGTAGTTACACTTCCCAATTAAGTAATATTATGGAAAAAGATATTGCTCGTATTCATGAATTAGACATAAATACGATCCGGATTGGCGCTCCGAGCACCAACCCTAAAAATTTCTCCCACTTGCTCTAGTGCCAATCCACGGTATCATATACACATCTTAATGTGTATCACATACGCATGGCCCTCAAGAACTCACTTAGCGCTCAAAAGGTAGACAACAACAAGTAAGCCCGCTATTACATATTGAGTTTGTCCAACAAACACAACTATTTCCCTTAGACAACTGTTGGACAATTATGACCCATAGCGTCACTATTTGTACAGATCATTGTGTTGTTGTACAAATTAACTATGTGACAAAGGAGATTGCACTCTTATCATTTGTGATTGGATCACCTAGATGTATAAATGATGAGAGGTCCATATGATTTGTTCCTGGATGGAGAATGATATGAGACAGTATCAATCCACGAAGGATAAATCATTAAATATCCCTAGTCAGAGCATTGTCGAGATTGGACATCGATAAATACGTAAAAGACTAGTATTACACTTGTGCGCATTGTGAGGGCACAACAGCATAGTTCTCATATATTTGGGTATAGGATACTCATGCAAGTGTAATAGGAGGTTGTGTTTTACCGATGGTACGGGAAACAGCTTCGCTCTAGATAGACCCCCTCGGAATTCCATTGGTAGTATGACTATGTGTCTATGGAAGTCCGAAATCAGGGTAGGTGTATTTGGTCTTAACCTGAGACTTGCACCGCTAATACTTGCGACAATCAATATACTTTGGTTGCGGTTGTCCAGGGCTTTAACAGGTTCTGTGTACGCCAATGCTGGGTATATTGAGAATCGTAGTGTGTTGGGTGTGATGTCAAGACGGAAGTGTCACTCCAGTCATATGGAGATGATGGTCACGTGGGATACGGGACTGGTTCTCTTAAATGCTGCAGCTATCAGGATAAAATGACAAGGTCATGTTTATCCGATTATAGAGACTAGTCACCAGACATCTGACATGTGCTTCGTACGGGGCAGACACAATTCCAGCCCCAGGCCTAGCACGTGATCATCTGATACTGGACAGAAATACGCAATACTACGTATACTACGCCTGATACAGATCCATTATTTCTGTAAGGATATTTCCGGAGAATTGGGTAGGCATGGCGCTTTGCTAGAGGCCAACCTTGTCTTGTAAATCGGTAAAACGTAGTACGAGGTACTTACGTGTTCGGATAGTCCGACGATCAAATTTACTGCCAACATATCCGGGGATCTCATGGGTCGCTTCCCAAAGATTCATCGATGGCGAATGACTCGCACTCTAAATTAATCTGGGATTAATTAGAAGAGAGAAAATTAATCTGGGATTAATTACAGAGATATTTTATCTGGGATAAAATATCATTAAAAGAGAGATAAGGATTAATTTGGAATTAATCGATAAATTAATATATTTGATATATTAAACGAAATTGGATTTCGACGCGGAATTAAAATTAGATTTTAATTCGGGCGAACGAATTAATTTAGAATTAATTCGTTAGCGATGTGAATAGTGATTTCGCTAGGCGTAATCATTTAATTACGACGCAATGGAAAATTCGTTAATTTGGAATTAGCGAACCCGAGCCTGGGATTGTTTGCGAGCGCATTCACATTTCAAATTCGAGTATGGAACGCAAGTCAAATCAAGCGTCAAATCACTAGTCGCATCTAGCGTCACATCAAGCGTCAAATCATGTCACTTTGAGTGATGTGACCATTGATTGATTGATTGATTGATGTGACTTGTTGTGAGTTGATGTTTGAGTGTTTGACACTCAAGTGTGATGGTTGATGTGAGTTGTTGGATTAATTAAAAGCTATTTACCTTTATTTGATTTAGGTATTTGACTTTTAATATTTTTGGTATTAGATACCTATTTTGAATAAACAAAACACACAACTTTCTCTTCATCTCTCTTCTCTCTCATTTGGACGCCCAATGGGCTGTTTTCTCTCTTCTGAAATTAGCTCACTGCCGAGACAGTGAAGGGAAACAAGAGTGGGTTTATGGCAAAATTACAAGTGCTAGCACACTTACGAGACATGCGAAGGTGATAGGGAAGTCCAGCCATGAGCCGGGAACCATTCGACGAAGCTTGGAGCTTGACGAATGACCAAAATGGAGGCCAAACCAGTGAGCACTCACAGCTCATTGCCGAATGCAGTGAAGAAGAAAAGAAAAGTTTTTGTTGCCTCCGCGTCGCTCAACCGATCGATGTGAGTATTCCGCAACTTCGTCGTTGTTATTCATACATGTTTTCATGCTTATTATTGATCTTGGGACCTTAATAGAAACCAACAATGGCATCTAGAGCAAGGTTTGAGCATGAAAAAGTTTATGGCTTAAAATTTGGGCAAAATGTTTTCAAGCATGATTTGGTTGAATTGGATGATTGAGTATGCTTAAAACATGTTTAATTGAAGTTTGATTTGATCAATTTCAAGAAAATTGATTTGGAACAATTTTCCCCAAAATTGGATGGCTTGGCCGAATGGTTGATGAACCATAATGTCTTGGAATTTTGATTTTTTGATTTATTAGATGTGTTGCAAATCATTAGGGAAAGTTTATTTAATGTTGAATTTGATTCAATTGGATTGGATTTGTAATTTAGCATAATAAACCCTAATTGCCGAGAGTTATAGCCCTATATGTCTTGGTGAATTTTTATTTTTTGATTCATTGGATGAGTTAGAATTATTCAGGAATGTGATTTAATGTCGATTGTGGAATTAATTGAATTGAATTCGAATCGGACACAAATCCCCTCCCTTGGCAGAGACTTTGAGCATGTAATTGGGTTTGATTTTAATCAAAATGTGTTGGACATGTGATGATGAAAATGAGCATGATTAATTGTGTATATTGATGGTTTAGAAATGTTAATTTGGGTAATTAATCATGTTATACACTTTGGTTAATTAAATGTGAAATTGGATTTTTGTGTTTAATTAATTGGGCCTTAAAATTGGATTTGGGCTTTATGTTGTAAATGGGCTTATTGGGCTTTGTTGTACAAAGTTGGGTTTATGCAAAATTGGTTGGATCCAATTGGGCCCAAAACCGCCTCCATAAAGCCCAAATGCGACTTAATGGACCTTTAAAGTTTAATTGGGCCTAATGGGCCAAGATTGATTTCTAGGCTTATGGGGTAACTCCCGGATTGGACTTTGGTTATTCAGTTTGACCCGAGTTGACCAAATGTCCACGCCTTAAGAAATTAATTAAAAGTCCATTGGACTTTAATTAAATTGACTTTGGACGTTAAATCGGGCTTTGAGACCCGTTGCGAATAAATTTGAAATTTAAGTCGTAAAAATTCATTCACGGAGAAAATAAGACTGAGGTAAACCTTTTTACCTCATAACATCTCATTATTACCTTAATAATGATAATGTCATTATGATGTAAAATACTAGAAAGAATTTTTTACGCTCCCACTAACCCTTCTATCTCATATGTATTCTCTATGCTTTGATAAAATCAGACAATCTGACTGATATCAAAATTAGAAAACACAAATTTCCAGAAAGCTCATCCGAGTCTACAATAGGTTCTATAAGCTAATATACTAAATTGTAATCTTAGCATAATACAAACTTCAAGGCCATTCCAAAACGATCTCTTCAAACTAAGAAATCACAATGGATCTCTTCAAACTAAGAAATCACAATGGATCTCTTATCTGAAGAAACCATTCAGAAACGCCACTTTGTATTCTTTAGCTAAAATGTACAATTTAATATCATCATTAACCAACAGTTCTTAAATTGTTCAATCAGTGCGACTAGAGACAAGTTTCATCAGAATCTACAATAGATTACTGAGTATAACTTTTCTCACTGTCATACTATAAATGTCAACCTTTAATAAGCTCACTGTGCTTTTGCTGCGTAAACTATTTCCACATTTTATAAACGATTCATAATAAAAGCTCATTCAAGTTCCAAACTTGATCGTAATAAGCTATGAAAAATCTTAGATCTATGGTTTAATGCTAATTTCCGGAATCGATAATAAATATCGTTCACACTATAAGTTATAGGATAATTTTCTTCGATAAAAAAACAACAGAACCATTAAGTATCAAATACTTTGCGAATGATTCTGACATCCTATAGCACTTATATGGAAGTAATTAAAGGGTTTTTTCATCTTAATAATTATGTAATTCCATTTATAGTTTATCACTCTAACATTTGACTTCAGTAAGTCAAAGTCTTTTCTACAATGGTCAACATCCGATGTTACACACTAAGTAATAAAACAATTTTATTACTCTGGATCGTAGAAAAAATATTCTATCAAATAGAATACAATATTCTATTAAATAGAATAAATGATAAACTTATATTCGTACCTCCAAGGCGCAAGTACTATCGATTATATAACCATTATACAAAAGAAAGATTCAAATCTAAAACCTTTTAAATATTCGAATTTTCTACTTGTACATATCATATACGTAACTGTAGAAACTAATGGAATCTTAATTAAATGGATGAACTAGTGTTTTTGGAGCATATCCCCAACAATATTGAAACTAATTCGGCAACACTCAATATCATACAAATCAAATCATATAAGATTCGATTTCTCCCACTGACCAATTCCATCAAGATGGAATCGTAGAAGAATTATATTGAGTAAGAATCATATTCATTCAATAATATTAGAACTAATTGCCTTAAATTCATATGTTTGATCATATCAAACATCTTTGAACAATTCAAAGACTCACGATGAATTTTAAAGATACGGTTTTTCAAAACTTCAGATGAAATATATTTGAACCAGTCAAAATATTCTATATGCGCTTCATCAGAAACACGTAACTAAGTCACGATGATTCATTGACTAAGTTACGAAGTAAAGAAAACTACCTTAAGCAATTTATAATTCATTAAAGTAAATACATCAAATGTATCAGTTTAATAAATTTTCTGGTTCAATGACAATCATTGGTTAAATGAGATTTAATCACCTTCCCGAATACAATATTCATTAAATGGATAAGGATATGTGGTGTGATCTGGTATCAGACCATCATTTACCATATGGAATAAGCATATAATACTTAAAGTGATAAAATCTCATAAAATAATGTTATAAGTTATTTACTTAACCAAATATTTTTCTTAATGTTTATCTATTGGTTAATCACACTACTAGTCGCTTTAAAATATGTAACAACTGTTTACAGAGAACAAGTAACTATCCAATAGTCGCAAGTTCTGATATCGAATATCGAAACAATCATTCAACAATATTTTAAATAACTAATCGAGAGATCTGGTATCCAATATCTATAGTTGTCGAATTGTGAAAATCGTTATTTTTTATACACAACTATGCATCTTCTTTATTTAGCTTTATTATTTACCTTCAACCATTTACAACATTTGTAAATAATTGAAAAGCAAATAGTGTCTGACACGTGACCTCTAAATGTCACTAAAGCCAAGAAACATCATTATCAGATAAACAAATACCTAATGCAGTTTTCTTAATCCCAGTGAAGAATCTCGAGACATGAACCAATTCATGTCAATCTTTACTGCATAAGAAACTATTCTGTCTAGAATGATTATATCATAGTCTATTCTAATCTAGAACCTATTCTAGAAATGTGCAACCATAATTGAAATCAAAAAATATATATGAAATATGCATGCGGTTGATAAAAGTTTAATTCTATCTAAAAATATAATAAGGAATACACATAAGCGACAATGTTCACAATATTACACACTACATCGGTTATGGATTTGTGACCTAGCAGTGCCTCCCACTACTTTACGTAATACCGTAATCCCCAACGGAAAATGAGAATTCAATAATTAAATCGAATTTCATAATGGGAAGTGGACCCCATAAATATACTTCGACTCACAGCTTTGGCACGTTCTCGCCTAGGTATATTCACTGGTAGACAACTCATTGTCAATCACACTCGCTGTGACTCCTGATTTTGTCCTGACCGTATCTCATTGTACAACTTTGGCACGTTCACAGGAGGCGTATCAAGGCTTCACTTGTAAATGACAAACTCAAGCTACCGATGTAGTCCTGACAGCTTTGGCACGTTCAGGATTCCCACCTTCACTTGAAGTTGTCTCTTATCATATAAGTTCTACCGGCACCAATGAACTATCTTTAACCATAACGGCACAGCTTTGGCACGTTACAGCCATTGCATCATGAAAACATTTACATTCGTATTGACAAGGCGGACGAAGAAACAAGTATTCCTAATACCAGTCACTTTATAAATCCTTATTTAACGGGGATTTTCCTAAAAGATGTATTTCACTTTATTTAATCAAATTAAATATATACATGCATGTAAAAAGTAATGATTAGATTAAATATCAAATTTAAAGGGCTAATTATATCAGGGGTACAGAATCAGACTCGCTCTGATACCATTTTATTGGGGTCATTTCAGGGAGGCGCAGCGAAAGGAGCGCGGTTCGGGCGAAATCGTAGTTTAAAATTTTTAAACTTACGAATAAATTATTTAATATCCAATATTAATAATTCATTCATATTTCACCTAAACATATTTATTTGATATTATATAACGACATAAATAATGTATCAAAGATCTTTGAACATTTCAAAGACATGTAATGAATTTTAAGGATCATGTTTTCAATATATTTTAGATTGAATATATTTGAACAAGTCAAAAATATTCAATCTACGTTTCATCAGAACAGATTGAAAGTTCTTGATACTTTCAAGACTTTCAATATGTGTTCCTTCAGAAACTCGTAACTAAGTTATGACAATTCATCAACTAAGTTACGAAATAAAGAAAACTACCTTAAGCAATTATTATTTATAAAACTACATACATCCAATGTATCAGTTAAATAAATTTGGTGGTCCAATGACAATCATTGGTTAAACGAGATCTTAATCACTTTCCTGAATAAAATATTCATTAAACGGATAAGGATATGTGGTGTGATCTCGTATCAAACCATCATTTACCATACGGGGTAAGCATTTAATGCTTAAGTGATTAAACTCATAAAGCACCGTTCTAAATTATTTACTTTTACCGAATAATTTTTCTTAATGTTTATCTCTAAGTCAATGACACTACTAGTCATATTTAAAATATATAACAATTGTTTATAAAAAACAAGTAACTATCCAATAGTCGCAAGTTCCGCTATCAAATATCAAAACAATCGTTAACTAATATTTTCAAATAACTAGACGGGAGATCTGGTATCCAATATCTATAGTTGTTGTATTTGTGAAAATCGATATTTTCTATACACAACTATACAACTCCTTTATTTAGCTTTACTATTTGCATTCAACTATTCACAATAATTGCAAATAATTGATTAGCAAATCGTGTCGGACACATTGCCTCTAAAGGTAATTAAAGCTAAGAAACGCCATTACTAGATAAACAAATACCTAATGGGGCTTTCTTAATGCCAGTCAAGAATCTCGAGACATGAACTAATTCAAGTCAATTCTTACTGCATAAGAAACTATTCTCTCTAAAGTATTATATCCTAAAAGGGATATCTATCTAGATTATCTATCAAGACTTAGAAACTAAGTCATTAACCATCTTTATTTTTGAAGAAAAATGGAACAGCAGTTCCCGATGGTTTAGACCAATCTAATAATATCCTAGTCTAGTAGTATCTAGAACCTATTCTAGAATAACTGCAACCAAGAGTCAAGTCAGATAACATAAAAAATATGTGTGCAGTGAATTAAAAGTTTAATTCTATCTAATATAGATTAAGGAAAACAAACAAGCGGCTATTTCCATAATAATACACACTGCCTAAGTTAAGAAATTTTTAAACTTAGCAGTGCCTCCCATTATTTTATGTAATACCGTAATCCCCAGCGGAAAAACAAGAATTCAATAATTAAATCGAATTCCATAAAGGGAAGAGGACCCCATGAATATATTTCGACTCACAGCAGAGGCACGGTCTCGCCTACGTATATTTACAGGTAGACAACTCATTGTCAATCACTCACTAGTGACTCCGAGGTTCCGGTCCTGGCCGTTTCTCGTTGTCGCTGCTAAGGCAGGCCCACAAGGAGACGTACCAATGTTAAACTCGCCAATGATAAACTCAAGTTACTTGTGTAACCCTGACAGCTAAGGCACGTTCAGGATTCCGCTTTCGCTTGAATTTATCTAGTATCTGATATACATCCGGCATAAATAAATCTCTATCGGCTACACCCTCACAGCAGAGGCACGGTCTCAGATGTAGTCACGGAAAAATATTTATAAACCGTATTGACAAGATGGACCAAGAAACAAGTATTCCAAATACTAGTTACTTTAAAACCTTATTACGCGGGGATATTTCATTAAATGTCATACACCCTAAATCTAATCAAATTAGATTATAACATGCATGTATAAAGTCAAGAAAACATGATTAAACATTGAATAAAACAAACTAATCATTTTATGGAGGCCTAGAATCAGACTCGCTCTGATACCATTTTGTAGGGGTTTTAGGGGCTAAATCCGGTAACGCAGCGGAAACGGTGGAAAATCAAATTTTCCGATTTCAAAAATTTTTCTCGGATTAATTAAATAAACATATTTATTTAATTATCCAATAATAAAATTATGAAATAAAATTCAAATAAATCATATTTAAGTGAATTTACCGAATTACCCTCACACTTGGTATTTAGTCCATTTTAGTCCGAAATTGATCAAATCAATTTTGAATGATTCTAAATCATTTCTAAGATGAACTTAGCATGTTCAAAACATAAAAACACCAAGGGCAACATAAATCCCCATTTTTCTTCATTTGGCCGAATGCACCACTTTGGTGCCAAAGTGTGCACTTTGTCATTTCATGCATCAAAACACATCAAGATGTAATCCAATGAACATGAAACTTTATATGCATCATATACACATCCAAATACACAACATATATGAAAATCCCCAAATTTGGAATTGGTCATGAACCCTAATTTTTCAATTTCTTCAAATTGGACAAATTAGACCAAATTGGTTAAATCAATTACTTCAATCATGTTTCTTCCATCCTACCAAAGTCTCAACACAATGAAACAACTCAAGATCAAATCTAGGTCATCTAAGAGTGGGTCAACAACTCTAGATTAGCAACAAGGTTTCCAAAACCATAAAAGAATACTTATTACTACAATAGTCATAAGCTTCCATCATCATACATGCTCAACACTTCCACCAAAACTTCCATCATCAAAAACACAAAGAATAAAGAAAGAAATAACCTAAGAACATCATATGTTAAAGCCTAGATCCTCAAGAACATTTTCCTTTCTAATAGTAAGTTGGAGAAACTTACTAAAATCCAAGCTTTCTTTGATTTCTTCTTTCTTTCTCACAAGCTTTCTTTGGTTTCCATTAATGAAGTTTTCTTTTAAAGTGTATTAGGTTAAAAAGAATGAAATGAAAAAACAATATATACTTGTATCATAATCAATGTTTAAAAATACGTGGCGGCGCCTCGAGGCGGCTGGCCATTGAGGCGCGAGGCGGACCGCCTCGAGGCGGCGAGGCGGGCGCCTCGATCCAAAAATCGGAATAATAATCAAAATAGTAATATCATAATAATAAAAACATGTTAAATCCAAAATACATCCAATTCAATTATTTAATCACTGATTTTACCCAAATTAATTCAACTTAATACATCCAGAAAATTAACAAATCAATTCACTGATTTTACCCAAATTAATTCAACCTAATACATCCAGAAAATCAACAAATCAATTCACTGTTTTACTCAAATCAATTCAACCTAATCACTGATTTTACATCCAATTTCATTTAGAAACCTAATAAACAAATTAACAAATCAAAAACCTGATTTTACATCCAGAAAATTGAAAAAATTGGGAAGATTGTTACCAGAAACCACGTCGCCGAGAGAGAGAGAGCGCAGTGGTCACCGAGAGAGACCACGTCGCCGAGAGAGAGAGAGAGCAGTGGTCGCCGAGAGAGACCACGTCGCCGAGAGAGAGAGAGAGAGCAGTGGTCGCGATGAAGATTTTTTTTTTATAAGTTCACCGAAACGATGACGTTTTGGAAGGCCCAAAACGTTGTCGTTTCAATTAAAAAAAATTAAAATAAAAATTTTCGCATGTGAGGTGGCCGCCTCACACGGTGTAAGGCGGCCATTTCTAAAAAACCGAATAAGGCGGCCGCCTCGACGCGTAATTGCCGCGAGGCGGCGACGCGGCGCCTCGAGGCGGCCGCCTCAACCGTATTTTTAAACAATGATCATAATGGCCTTGGCCGAAATTCACTAAAGGAAATACAAGTTTTGTAATTTCAATTTCATTTCACTTTACATTTAGTCAACTTGTATAAATATCTTAATAACACTTTATTAGATATTTAATTAAGTCAACAAAGGCAACCAAAAAATATAACTCTTATATTTTAAGGTCATGGCCGAATTTATGAAGAAAAAATAAAGAAAAATGATATTTCAATTTTAAACATTTTAAAAAAATATCAAAGAAGTCAAATCCAATTTGACTACCATTTCCTTTACTTTAAAGTCAACATTAAACACTTATAATCATTTCCTAACTTTATCATTTGGTGATATATTTATATTTTAATTATATTAATCATTTAACAATTAAATAATTAAATAATTAATTAAATACAAATATATCAAATATATGTATTATATTTACTTTAAATATCTCGAATACATATATTGATGATATATGTCAAATGCCTCTATTTGACTATTTATTAATGTGTATTTAATAATATCATATATTAAATACAAATACACATTAATTAGGAAATGACGGTTCGGCCCGTTCGCATGTATTTTTCGTTTAACGTTTAAACGATTTATAAATAATCATCATTATTCATAAATATTGCTCTAGTGCTCTACGAGTATGTTTCATTATTGAAACTCTCTAGATTCAGATATATCCGTCACGAAATCTAATTTCGTGTGCATAATCTATCCACCCGTAGATTATGACGATCACAGATAAACTAGCTGAATCATACAGGTTGAGGTCATTGCATACGTATAATCCCTCCGTCACAGGTATCCAGATAATCCCAGAGATATAGATGTAAACGTCAAATCTCTATAGGTATTATCCCGTCGGCGTATCTATTAGCAATCTTTAAATAACACTCGGAACTTACTTCCGAAGTATACTGTGGCCACAGATTTAACAGACTGCTAATTATATATGGACTACCTATGCTCTGTACACAGAACTGACGGATCCTATCTTGACACACACAGGATATCATGAGGATCGGTCCACACTCAACGAACATGCGGAGGTCTGATCTAAATAGATCGGTGACGTGACTGTCATCTAAGTGTGGAGGATGTCTCATACATCCACAGTGGTATCTCAAGTCGAAGGACCACTATGCTACTCAACCCGAGAAGATTCTTATTGACGTTGGTGTACCATCCATTAAGAATATTCGGTGAGCCGTTCAGTGTTTATACACTATAAACACCTACACGTCTATACGAGTCTCCCCAGACTCATGGTTCATTGGGATAAACCATCGGACCAAGTCTCGATATACGACATGTACTGGTCTCAACGGATTTGACTAACCGACCCGTGTTAGCAAATCTTGACCAGGAACTATGTTTGATAATATACATATAGCAGTGACACTTCCCAATGTCAATTACAAACTAACTTTGTAACTGTGTACTGCATTATATATTATCGGGCCTTTGTCTAATATATACATATCACTAAACCACATTTAGTTTCAATCTAATCGTAATCAGATCGAATACGTATATAAAATAAGAGGTGCAACCATAAATAAGTAATATTATGGAATAAGGGGATGTTCGTATTCATGAGTCAGACATAAATACGGTCCGGATTGGCGCTCTGAGCACCAACCCCAACAACATATAGGATAACATGAGCATGAGTCTACACCAAACGAACATGCGGAGGTCTGATCTAAATAGATCGGTGACGCGACTGCTATTTAATTGTGGAGGATAACTCATATATCCATAGTGGTATCTCAAGTCAAAGAATCAATATGCTACTCAACCCAAGAAGATTCCTATTGACGTTGGTGTATCATCTATTAGGAAATCTTTGGTGATTCGTTCAGTGTTTATTAAATAAGCACCTACACGTCTATAGGAGTCTCCCGAGACTCATGGTTCAATGGGATAAACCATCGGACCTAGTCCGATATACGACTTGTACTGGTCTCAACGGATTTTACTAACCGACCCGTGTCAGTAAATTTTGACTAGGAACTTAATTTGATAATATATTTCTAGTAGTTACGCTTCCCAATGTCAATTACAAACTACCTTGTAACATTATATATTATCGGGTCTTTGTCTAATATGTTTATATCACTAAACACGATTTAGTTTCAATCTAATGAATTAGATTGAATATATATATAATAAAAGACAAGAGGTGATACCGTAATTAAGTAATATTATGGAAAAAGATATTGCTCGTATTCATGAATCGAACATAAATACGATTCGGATTGGCGCTCCGAGCACCAACCCTAACATGATTGACGTGCATACATCATAAGAGTTTCAATCCTTTTTGGTGTGCTACTCCAATAAGCAACACTCTCCATAATATTTGTAATATCCCCTTCAATCACGGCCAAACCATCTTTTACAATAAGGTTCAAAATATGAGCTGCACACCTCATATGGAAAAACTTTCCACCCAATACCAAAGATTCGGTTGAAAGCATTATCTTCAATCTTTCTACCATTGCGTCATTAGTTGAACAATTATCCAAAGTAACTGTTGACAACCTTCAATCCACATTGCATTTCATCATACATTTTACTAGAATTTGAGAAAGACACTCAACAGTATGGGGGCTGATATATATATGAACCTACATATACAAAATGTATATAATTATATGTTAGCATATTCATTAAATAAGATAGACATAATATAATATATACACAAAATTAAGTTATCTTAAGATTCGACTTTGTAAACGCCATGAGTTTTCAATTAAATGTCTTGTAACAACCATATACCCTCTATTTTGGTTACTAACATTCCATATGTCAGTAGTAATAGCAGCCCTACTGTCATTAATATTCAACAAATTCAATATTTTCAACTTTTCTGATTTATTCAACTTGAAAATCTCAGTCTTTAAAGTATTTCTAGACATTTTCTTCACCAAAGGGTTGCAATAACTCATCAAGTCTATAAAAGCATCATACTCAACAAACTTAAGTGGCAGCTCATGCTTTATAACCAATGACGTAATTTTTTGAGGGACAATATTTACATCAAATGATCTAAGCTCAATAGAAGCCGTTCCATCTTTCTGCTTTATAACATTAAGAGTTTTTTGAACTGTATCTTCAAACCTAGGTTGTTTTTAATAAAACAGTTCTTCATGTGTCTATTTAAGTGACTGATATCTTTTTCAGACATACAACTCAATAACTTGGCACAATGATTATATTTTGCCTTTAATTTCCCATCAACAGTAATCTTCGTAAAATGATCCCAATATTTTAATGTCGTTTGTCTCTTATTATCTATATTTTCTAATGCTACCCCATTTATTTTCTTACTATCTTCATATATTTTTCCATCTTCAATATCAATGATCTCATTTCTTCATCACTATCATAGTGTACATCTTCGAGACCGTTATGGAAAACAAGGGAATTTGGCTGAATAGGCGTAGATTCTTCCAAGTTAGACATAACAAAATCTGGAAAAAAAATTTGAATCAACAGTAATATGGCAATATCATAACAGTCATTCTAACAACCATAAAAATAGAACCATAACGCAATATGGCAATATCATAACAGTAATTCTAACAACCATAAAAATAGAACTATAACCCAAAATTTGAATCATAATAGTCATTCTAACAATCATAAAAATAGAACCAATATGGAAATATCTCATCTCATGCAAAGCAATTAAGATTTAAGAAAAATAATAACCAACCCAAATATCAATTACATTTCATATTTCATAACCCATGAAGCAAAACAATTAAGCAACATACATAATCGAGACTGGGAGGCAGATATGCGAGTGTGAGATACAGAGAGGCAAAGACACGAGGTAGAGAGGCAAAGACGTAAGGCAGAGAGGCAGAGCCCGAGTCGAGTCACCGAGAGCCGAGTGGCAGAGACACGAGTGTGAGACGCGAGGCAGAGAGGCAGATACGCAGAGACTGGGTGAGAAATCAGAGAGCCGAGAGGCAGAGACCGAGAGCCGAGCAGTGAGAGGCGAGAGTGGAGACTGGGAAGTGGGAATTATGCGAGAGTGCCTGAGTGGGAGTCTAATATTGAGAGAGAGATGAGACTGGGAGGGAGAACTGAGAAGTGGGTTTCTGACTTTCTGTGACTATTTTGTGATTTGTGAATTAGGTTAGGTTAGTTCTAAGTTCTGTCATCTGTGACTTTTTTTTTAATTTATTTAAGCCCGGGCCGGCCCGGGCCCGGGCTTAAATCGCTGAGCCCGGCTTGGACCCAAGCCCGAGCCGGGCTTCCGTCTCTAAGGGCTCGAGTTTTTCTGCCATCCTTATTTGTTGGAGTGCACTTCATTATGCAATACCAAGGCACATATAAGCAAGTGTTATTAACTATGAAAGGTGAGTTGTGTTGTCAGCATTTCCCTTGAACGTGCTTTTTGGTATAGAGTTCAGTGAATTTATAAATTAATTTATTATTTTTACTATAATACTTATAAATTATTTTCTACTTTCAATCAATACTCTCTATCACACAATATCTTGATTTTATTGTGGGAAATAATTTATTTATTATGTTATCTATTGGATATTTTAAATTTATGTATGGAGTAGTGATACAACTATAAAGTTGAGATATGAAATTTTATATCTCTATTGATATGGTATCAGTAAAAATTCATGAGTTGGATGAATAATGATAAAGAATAATTTACTAATTATCACATAACCCAATAAAATATGCCACATCATTTATAACATTAGTTGTTATACAAATTTGTAAACTCATCATATTATTGTTTTAATAATATTATTGTAGGTATTGGTTTTCTAATAGTGTAGCGAGAATATTGATTTTGGAGGGTGGGGGTGGAGGAATTGTGGTAAAATTAGATTTTCATAAAAACTAATAGATGATCTATGTTTAGAGTTGGTAAATTTTTTTATCTAATTAATAAACCATATTTTTCATTAGTGTCATATTTATTAAATTTTCGAATTAAACGAGAGAAGTGCCTCGTTAGTCCCTTAATGGAACTGGTTTCCATCAAAAAAACCATATGACTATTGAGTTTCATAACACATGTGGAACAATCAATAAAATATATTTGATTTATTTAAACCCAATTAAACGATGTATCAAGATTTTGATGATTTTAATAAAAAGCACATCTCATGAAATCACATATGAAACATATACTTTACATTAAAGTAAATCATACCTTATGCAATGAAGTCTTCCTTAATCTGAAAAATCCACCAAGTGCTCCAAGTGTAGCACCTCTAAAATGTACACACGGATTCCTTCAACGAAAAGATTAAAACTCTTGTTGAGATCTTGACAATGATTCAAGAGTCTCTCTCTAGAACTAATGTTTCTCTATTCAATCTTTTCGTATGTAAGTGTAACACTAAATAATTAAGCAATACCTCATTTATATAGGCCTCAAAAATCCTAAAGAGATGAGGATAAATTCAATTTGAATATTTCTAGGATTTGTTAATCCTATTCCTTATCAAAATTTAATTAGTTAAATAGATAATTAATTAATTAATTAATTAATTAATTATTCTTTAGCCCAATTAGGATGCTAGCCCACTTAGGGTCTAAATTAACTAATTAACATATGATTAATTTTCATAATCTTGAACTATACAATTATCATTATATTTAATGATTATTTTTTAAGCATAATGTCTTACAAACTCCCACTTGCCGACAATAATCCCAATTAGATCTTAATCCAACTAAGAAGTCCAAGATTAAGTTCAGGAGTTAAGTCTAACTTAAATTCTTTAGGAAATCTCAAATATTTTATTTTTTTGTGTTATCTGTCTAGGTTCATTTATCGATTGGCAGTGATGCAAATACCAACTCTTTGATATTTTCTTCATAGTAATGAAGTCTCACAGACCATGAGTGACATCTAGTAGTATTTCATGGCTCCTAATTAATAAATGAAGTAAAATTGATGCAATTCAATCATGTCACCCTATTCATTCTAATGTTGTATTCCGATCAAGTACGGACCATGGTATAGTCAAGTCCCTAACTTGATCCAACAACTTGGATCCATATGAATGTGAAAATTATGTTTTATGAAACTATTCATAAAACTTTAAGTACTTTGGCCAAAGACTTTCTTCGCATTCCTTGATCTCTTGGAACACTCAAACTCACAATATCTAAGTCATCAGATCCCTATTGGAATATGCATCAACCTTCATACATCAGTAACTTATGACCAACGAGTACACATCAGACGTTATTAGCCTGATGATAATGTACCGAAGAACTATAAGTATCCACGTATAAGATATGATCGTAATTTTAGGTCAAATGATAAAGTGACCTAATGTATATAACAAAGATCATTGGTTGATAATATTATAACCATGTGATCATTCGTTTGGCGGTCATGTTCGGTGTTTCATTCTCCAATGATACACCTACTATTTATGCTCCATTGATATGAGACTCATCATCCAACTATTAACATATTATTTTAATCAAAGGAAGCACCAATAATACTAATATTGTGATATCATTTCCCCACATTGATATCATATTGACTAGGAATATTTTAAAATAATATTATTTTAGAAATAACTGACTCTCATATTCTCACACTCTTTTGGAATAATACTTTTCAATATTGTTTAGGGACTTTACATTACATACAAGACTATGAAAACTATCATGTTCCCATTCACTTTCTTATAAACATTTGGTTCTTCCTCGTTCTTGATGAATTCAGATAATCTAATTATCTCATCAAAATGACAATTCCAGCTTCGAGATGCCTGTTTAAGCCCATAAATAGACTTTTGGAGCTTACAAACCAAGTTTGAAGTCTCATTGGATATAAAACCATGTGGTTGTTCCATATAGATATACTCCTCAAGGAATCCATTTAGGAAAGCGGTTTTCACATCCATCTGCTATATCTCATAGTCGTGATATGTAGATATGGATAAAATAATCCTAATGAATTTTAGCATGGCTACTGATGAAAAAGTTTCCTCATAATCAATCCCAGGACGTTGAGTGTAACCTTTTGCTACCAGTTGGGCCTTAAGGGTTTCCACCTTTACACCGGGCACTCGATTCCTTTTGTAAACCTATTTACAACCAATGAGTTTAACTCATTCAGGATGTTCAACTAAGTCTCTAAATTGGTTTTACTTTGAGCACTTGACTTTCTAAATTTTAATCTGCTTTACATACTTGTAACAAAATGCTCACAAAATGGTAGACTAATCGCTTTCAAGCATGTGAGTAGTTTTTGATTGACGAGAATCTACATTCCTTGTTATGACATGTGACATAGTTTTTGATGCCACAACATAGAAGCTTCCTCTCCAAAATCCAATGAAGCCATTGATGCAGTTGCTTCATGAATTGAATCTCCTAAGAGCATATACAAGTTTGCTGAGATCTTTTAAGCTTTCAAGACTATAAGTGCTCCTTTCACCATCGTTAATACCTCATTTTTAACAACGGTCTTGTATCCGAGGTCATCTAATTGTCCAACTGACATGAGATTTTTTTTCATTCCCATAACATGTCGAACATCTTGTACGATACGGATAGTACCATCGTAAATCCTTATTTTGATGGCTCCAATCCCATCAATTTTCAATGCATGATCATTGCCTAGAAAAATCGATCCTCCAGAGACAGGTTTTTTAGGGTTGGTACTCGGAGTGCCAATTTTCTTATGTATTTCCCTGTAAATACTTATGTAAATATTTTATTATGAATAAAATAAACAGTTTCTATTATATAACAGCTATTTATATATGGTAAAGATGTAATTGACCTTAGAATGATTAGTTATGATACAGTTGCAAAAGCGCCGCAACTGACATTGAGTTGTATCATAACAGTATCATTTATTTAATAGTTCCTGGTCAAGGTTTACATTATTTGGTCAGTAATTAAACCCGTTGAAATCGGTACATATCGTATATTTGAATCTTGGAATCCAATGGTATATTCTCAATAAACTATAAGTCTTGGAGACTCATATAAACATGTAGGTATTTATATTAGATAAATAATGAACGACTCACTGAAGATTATTAATGGATGCAACACCAATGTCAATAAGAATCTTCTCGGGTTGAGTAGCATAGTGATTCTTTTACTTGAGATACCACTGTGGATATATGAGATATCCTCCATACTTTGATGGCAGTCACGTCACCGACCTATTAATGTTAGACCTCCACCTGTCCGTTGGGTGTGGACTGATCCTCAAGATATCATGTGTGTGTTAAGATAGCATCTGTCAGCTTTGTGTACAGAGCATATGTATTCAATATGGAATTAGCAATCTGTTAAATCCATGGCCCTGTGGTATACTGTAGAAGTGAGTTCAAAGTCTTATTAAGAGATGCTAATAGAATTGTCGACGTGATTATATCTATAGAGATTTGACATTTATATATATATCTCTGGAATAATCTGGATACTTGTGACGGAGGGATTATACGTATGCAATGACCTCGACCTATATGGTTCAGCGAGTTTATCCGTGTTCGTCATAATTTACGGGTGGATAGATTATGGACACAAATTAGATTTCGTGACACAATATATATCTGAATCTAGAGAGTCTCATTAATGAAATATACTCGTAAAGCACTACGACAACTTTTATGAATAATATTGACAATTTATAAATCGTTTAACGGTTAAACGAAAGATACATGCAAATTGACCTTTTGGTCATTTCCTAATTAATGTGTATTTGTATTTAATGTATGATTTTATTAAATACACATTAATTTAATGTCAAATTATGATATTTGACATATATCATTAATATATATATTTGGATTATTTAAAGTAAATATAATACATATATTTGAGATATTTATATTTAAATAACTATTTAATTATTTAATTGTTAAATGATTAAAATATAAATATCTACCATTATGATAAAGTTAGGAAATGATTAAGTTAGTGTATATATTTGACTTTACATTAATGAAAAGGTTGTCAAATGGCATTTGACGTTTTTGATATTTGTTTGAAAAAATTGAAAAATATATTGTTTATTTTTCTATCCAAATTCGGCCACAACCCTAAGTATTTAAGGGTTTTATTTTTTTCATTTACTTCACACTTGTTGAAGCTACCAAAACATAAACAAAAGAGACTTGAGAGAAAAGAGAAGAAACCAAGAAGAAATCAAAGAAAACTTGGAAATAAGTAAGTATTTCCAACTTTCCATTAGAATGAAAATTATTCCTTATGTTATTAGCTATAACATGTGTTGTTCTTAAATTTTTATACTCTCGTGTTTCTGTTATGATGGTTGGAAGCATGAAAGAAAGATGTATACATGTATGTTTATTAAAGTATTCTTATAAATGGTGTATAAGCACACTTTTGATCATTTGATGATCTTGTTTCCATTCTAGAGTTGTTAGGCCACTCATTGATGACATAGAATTGTTCTTGAGTTGTTTCAAAGTGGTGAGACTTTTTTGGTGTTGTAGAGATTAGATTAAAATGTTGGATTCGATTAATTTTGGTTAATTTTATTAATTGTATTAATTTAAAAAATTAGGGTTTATACCTCATCCAAAATTGAGGATTTTCATATATGTGTTATATAATGATGTATATAATATATACAAATCATTTGGTGTTGATTGAAAATCATCTAAAGTTGTTTTGAACAAATTTAGACCAAAATGCAAAAAAGTTACAAGTTGGTGACCCTCTCGGCAATTTGAAGGAATTTTGGGATTTGTGTTGTGGGTTGTATTTTGATGTATATAATATGTAGAAATCATTTTGGTAGTGATTTGAAATCACTTAAATTTATATTTGACAAATTAGGACTAAAATGATCAAAATGTAAACTATTGGGGTTTCACGGTAATTAAGGGAAAAATTTGATTTTTGGGTAAAAAAAATCCAGTTTTTAAGTATTGAGTAATTAGAATAAAAAATTTTATTTTAATTGCCTAAGAAAAAATATTGAAATAAGAAAAATTTATTTTTCCGCGTTCTGTTGCGTTACCCGGTAATACCCTCTAAAAATCCCCTACAAGGTTCATAATGGCAGAACCATTCTTTCCTAGAGGTCGTGTGCCATGTTGCTGCAGAATCAACCAACCATGCATCACTTAGCTATATTCTGCTATCATTAGACACCATTGCTACTTCACTGTAAAGTGCGCCACCTTGTTCAGAAGAACTTGCGACACATCCTTGAGATTTTATTGCAACATGAGCTTATTCTGCACAATTCTTCAGATTCCAACAATCTTTCTTGACGTGCCATTTCTTGCCACAATTGTAGCATTTAACATTCTTCTTACTTTTTAATTTCGATCTACCATGATTTTTACTCCCACTTGAGCCACGTTCCGTTGATCTCTCTCTTGGCATGGATAATGCCTTTGCTTGTTGTGAACTAGATGATATGTCTTTCTTATTTTTGCACCTAGACTCTTCTTCTCGAGCAGCAGTTGCAACTTCGTCAAAGACTAGATTTCCACTGACAACATTACTTGTCAAGTTGATGATAAGTTGATCATACGAATCATGTAGACTTTGAAGTTGAATCTCTGTACGTTCATTTGTAGATATACTATAATCCAACACAGTGAGTTGGGAAAATAGTATATTCAAGTTGTTGATGTGATCTGTCATGGATGTGAACTCACTCATTCGAAGAGTGTATAGTCTTCTCTTCAAGAAGATCTTGTTGTGTAGTGACGTGATCATGTACAATTTAGTAAGTGCATTTCAAATCTCATTTACAGTCATCTTCTCTGCAATGCTGGATAATACAGAATATGCTAAGGCTAGATACAAGTTGCCCATAGTGTTGCCAATCATATCCTTCCATTTTTCATCAGTCATTCAATCTGGTCTCTCACCAATTGCCGCTAAACAATTGTCTTTTCTCAAGATTGCTTTTATTTTAAGTTTCCATAGGGAAAAGTTGCTCCCGTTGAACTTCTCAATTTCAAACTTTCCTGCCATGTTTATGATGATGATCAGTTTCTCACTTTAACATGATTTTATTATTTCACCGTGAATAGTACAATATACAATACCATATATATGAATAGTATCGTATACATGAATAGTACTATACCGTATATATGAACAGTCTCCGTGAACAGTAACCCTCAACCTGAAACTCTGATATCACTGTTACGGAATCATGGGCTGAAGCTGACACTTAAGTAAAGTGAAATTGAGAACAATTGTTAGTTCATGAGGCATTATCTATCATATAACAATACAATAATAATTAGGAGTGACCTACCGTAATATTAAAATCCACCTGATATGATTTTAGAATTCTTAAGATTTATGACTTTATTATTAAATAAATAATTTCCAAAATCACGTACCGAATGAAATCTCATATCTTGAGGATTATAAAATCATATCTTAAAGATTATTTAGGCAATAAGAATATCCCTTCCTTAACACTCTTCACGAAGGAGATCTCAGAGAGGGAGAAGAAGGTAAAATCAGTTAGTAAAAGAATTGATCATCCATATAATCACATGTCATTTAGAGACCACAACAATAAATGTCACTGGTTTCTTTGCTGTTTTCCACAAACACACACCATTTGAATTTTGAGAACAAGAATTGTATCTATCAGTAGCTTAGGGTCAACGATATAGTGAATTCCCTTTATATTTGTTTTCCAAATGCTCTCTCTCTCTCTGTTTTTTTTTTTTTTTTTTTTTTTTAATCTTATAGCAGCAGCAATAATTCATGTCTGGTTGAATATAGTAAAATTTAACAAAATATTGTAGCAATGCTCTTACACACCCAGCGGGAGCTTCATTTTTATTAGGGTGGTAAAACGAATCAACGAATCGAATTTGTATAAAATCTTAAATGAATTGAATCAAAATGTGATGGATTCGTATTCGATTCGTTTATTAAACGAATCGAATACGAATATTCGTTTATTCGTTTAGTCAATGATATTATTTAATAAAATAATTTACCACATTTGATTTACATTAATTCTTCATAAATATATACATATAAAATATGTAATTATTATATTTACTAAAAATACCTCACCAAATATTGAAAATATTATTTTTTCTATGATAATTAGCTATAATTTCTCGAATTTCAATTGAAAATTAACAAGAACTAGTAAATAAAAATAATAAAATGAATCTTAAACGAATAAAATAATCAATTAGCTTAAATTCGTATTCGATTCGTTTAATAAACGAATCGAATCGAATTGACATATTTATTAAACGAATCTATTTTTTCAAACCCGTTTTCGCTTTAAAGCAAATCAAATCGAACGAATAAACGAATCCTGACCCAAATTACAACCCATAATTTTCATACACCATTTATTTAAATCTTTATTTTTACTGAGACAAAATAAAAACATCTCATTAATAAATCATACTTTCATTAATATTATGGAACACGTTTTAATAAATTTGTAAATCAGTATCACCTATCTGTATGTATATCTTCTACATTATCAATCAATTAGTCTTTGACAATTTTTGTTTTTTTGTTTTTCCTGTATTGTCTTATCAATGACCGTAAAATTCAACCGAATAAAGCTTGAGTGATAAGTCAGCCATAAACTATTCATATTCTTACTTCTTTTTTTCTTCAAAACCGGGGGTATTTTGTTAGAAAATGGACTTAATTTGTAGGAATATGTACAACGGTAATTGCATTGTTTTGTTCTTCAAAAGGTCGAGAAGTTTTAGCCTGATCACATACAGTTGATTAGAAAATTCTCTTAAAAAGATTAGGATCTTAATTAAAATTTAACCCATTATTTGAAATGATATATTTTAGCCCCTCAATTTATTATTTTTAATTATAAGATCTTCTAGTTTATAGTTTCTTTATTTAGACCCCGTTAAACTAAAATCTTGTTTTCGCTACAAGCAATAAGAATTTTTTTTTTTGAAAGTGTTGGAAATCACACCGCCAAATCACCTCTTTTGAGTTTAAACAGAGTAGGTAAAATCCTTGATTTAAATGGAGTATGTAAAATCCTCGGTTGTCCCAGATTTTTATAATAAACGACTTCTTTAATTCAAACCCAAGACATGAACGTCATATCATAAACCTTACACCACCAAACCATGCTCATTGGAGACACGATAAGGATTATATTATATTTTATTTGATTTTTTTCACCTGTATGCGCACAACCATTAGGAATATTCATGCCAACAATTAAGGTGTAAATAAAATTCACCAAAATGTTCACAGCTGAAAAAGAAGTAGCCGTGAGTTTTCTTAAATTTTAGGAGTGCTATGAGAGTTTCAAAGCACTAATGAATTAAAAAATAAATAAATTTATATTATATATTTAAAAATTAATTTAAAAAAAAAAATTGGTGACTAATTTTGATACCGTAGTTAGCCACATGTGTCAATTGTCCCAAGACCTCCTCTGAGGGCAAAAATATCTAATAGAAGATAGACAAATTGCTCTTGGAGGTCACCATGCACTACCAAGCCTATGATTTGTAAACATTAGCGGATAATCTTTGGTAATAGTTTCTCCAACCAAATTGGCCATTA
>SKCR01040771.1:0-71956 GCA_019454045.1 Zanthoxylum bungeanum
TCGGACATATGGAGATGATGATCGTGAGGGATACAGAACTAGTACTCTATAAAGGTTGCAACCATCGGGATAATATGACTAGGTCAGGATTATCCGATTCAAAGAGACTGGTTGCTTGATGTCCGATATGTGTATCGTACGGGGCACACACATCTCCAGCCCCAGGCCTTACATGTGATCATCCGATACTGGTTCGATATACACTATACTACGGTATACTACGCCTGTTATAGATCTTATATTCCAATAAGAATATTTCTGGAGAATTGGGTAGGCATGGCGTTTTGCTAGAGGCTAACCTTGTCTTGTAAATCGGTAAAAACGTAGTACTTGGTACGTACGTGTTCGGATAATCTGACGACCGTATTTACTACCAACATATCCAGAGATCTCTTGGGTCGCTTCCCGAAGATTCACCAATGACGTATGATTCAAACTCGATTAATCTTGGATTAATTACGGAGAGACTTTATCTTGGATAAAGTACTATACATAGAGAGAGAACGATTAATTTGGAATTAATCGTAAAAATATTATATTCGATATAATAATCGAAATTCGATTTCGACGCGAAATTAAAATTAGATTTTAATTCGGGCAAACGAGTTAATTTAGAATTAATTCGTTAGCGACGTAAATAATAATTTCGCTAGGCGCAATTATTTATTTAAATTCGATTTAATTAACGTCGCGACGAAAGTTCGGTATTTCGGAAATATCGAACCCGAACGCGTGAGTGCGCGTGGGCCCACTTTCATTTGGGTTGTGTGGAGCCCACATGACACATGTCATTTTATGCATTATTTAATTGTTAATACATTGCATGGTGATAGTGTACAATACACTCAATGGTTTTGCATGGAGTTTGAGTGTTTGACACTCTAAGCCATTGCATGATTTGTGTCATAAGTTTATTATTAATTTAATAAATATTATGGCATAAATATAAATTGATTTTTGTAACAAAAATCATTCCACTCTCCTCTCTCTCACATTGCCGAAACTACATGCAGTTTTGGGCTCTCCATTTCTTCAATTTTTGTGGCAAGATTTGAAGAAGTTGTGCATTCAAAAATCACAACAAAGGCTAGCACCTTCAAGGGATCATACATAGGTGATATGGGAAACTAATCCTTGAGCTTGGAAGGATCAAACTCGACTTGGAGTCCCTCTTTTCTTCTTGGCCGAAAGCTTCACTGCACAATGGAGGAGTTTTCGCATCATCTAAGCATCCATTTTCAAGTATTGTGAGTATGATTCCGCCATACTTCAATTTATTCATTCATGTATTTATATATTTTGCTTGTTCTTGTTGATCTTGGGGCTTGGTCATTATTTCCCAACAGATACGTCGATAGGATTGTACTTATAGAGTTTGACATTTATATTTATATCTTTGGGATAATCTGGATACATGTGACATATGGATTATACGTATGCAATGACCTCGACCTGTATGATTCAACGAGTTTATCTGTGTTCGTCATAATTTACGGGTGAATAGATTATGGACACGAAATTTGATTTCGTGACAGATATGTTTGATACTAGAGAGTCTCACTAATGAAATACATTCGTAGAGCACTATGACAACTTTTATGAATAATAGAGATTATTTATAAATCGTTTAACCGTTAAACGAAAAATACATGCAAATGAACCTAATGGTCATTTCCTAATTAATGTGTATTTGTATTTAATATTTGTTAGTATTAAATACACATTAATTAATTGTCAAATTGAGATATTTGACATATATCATTAATATTTGTATTTGAGATATTTAATGTAAATATAATACATATATTTAAAATATATTTATTTAATTGTTTAATTGTTAAATAATTAAATTAATTGAAAAATAAATATCTTTGCCATGATTAAAGTTGGGAAATGACATGATTTGGTTGGTTCACTTGTTGATTCACTTTTTGATAAAGGTTATCAAATAGAACAAGTAAACTTTAACAAATCAAATTGAAATAAAAAATTAAATATTTGATATTTATTTTTTTTTCAAAAATTTCGGCCATAACAAAAAAATGGAATATAAATTATTTTTGTTTCATTTTTATTTTAGAACACAAGTTACGATATATTTTACTAAGTAAAGTTTGAGAGAAAGTTGAAGAACAAAAGAGAAAAGCTTGGGAAAATTTTGATTTTGCATGTATTTTCTTATTTTCTTCAACTTAAAAATTATTTCCATGTTTCTAAGCTTCAATATGTGTTGCTTAGAATTTTCTCTAATCTTTACTTATGTAAATTAATTGATTGGAAACTTGTTGGATTGATGTTGCATGTGTGTATGAACTAAGTATGCTTATAAATGGTTATTAAGCATCTTATTGATTAATTAGTAATCATGTTGTCATTCTAGAGTTTTAAGGCCACTCATTTATGACCTATAATTTTTTTTTGAGTTGTTTCATGATGGTGAGACTTGTTTGGTGTGATAACTATTGGATCAAAGTATTGAATTTGATTAATTTGGTGTATTTTATCAATTTGAAGAAATTATAAAATTAGGGTTCATAAACTTTTCCAAATTTTAAGATTTTCATATATGTGGTGTATCATGATGTATATATGATGTATATTAAATTTGAGATTGATTGGAATTGATCTTGATTTGTTTTGAACAAGAAATGACTAAAATGCAAAACCTGAAAAATTCTGGGGCTTCTCGGCAATTTGACAAAATTTTAGATTTTGTGTTGCAATTTGTATTTTCATATATTAGACATGTATAAATCATTCTAGGATTGATTTGGAATAACTTAAATATGTATTTGACAATTTGAGGACCAAATTGAGTAGTATCATGACATTGTCATTCTCTGAAAGTTCCTGGTCAAGGTTTACACTACTTGGTTAGTAAAGTAAACCCGTTGAGACCGGTACATGTCGTATACTGGAATATATGATTCCAATGGTTTCTCAATGAACCATAAGTCTTGGAGACTAGTATAGACGTGTATGTGTTTATAGCGGATAAACACTGAACGACTCACCGAAGATTCTTAATGGATGGTACACCAACGTCAATAAGAATCTTCTCGGGTTTAGTAGCACTTGTGATTCTTAGACTTGAGATGCCACTGTGGGCACATGAAACATCTTCTACATTTAGATGGCAGTCACGTCACCGATCTATTAAGATCAGACCTCCGTATGTTCGTTGGGTGTAGATAGATCCTCAGGGTGTCCTGTGTGTATCGAGATAGGATCCGTCAGTTCTGTGTATCAGAGCATAGGTAGTCCATATGATTAGCAATCAGATAAAAATCATGGGCCCGTGGTACAATTTAGAAGTTAGTTCTAAATGTTCTTTTTGAGATTGCTAATAGAGACGTCGACGGGATAATCCCTAAAGAGATTTGATGTTTACATCTATATCTCTGGGATATATCCGGATACCTGTGACAGAGGAATTATACATTTACCATGACCTCAACCTGTATGATTAAACGAGTTTATCCGTGATCGTCATAATTTACAGGTGGATAAATTATGGACACGAAATTTGATTTCGTGACGGATATGCTTGAATCTAGAGTATCACTAATGAAATATACTCGTAGAGCACTAGGGCAAAATTTATAAATAATATTGATTATTTATAAAGTCGTTTAAAGGTTAAACAAAAATTACAAGTGAAGGGACCCAATAGTCATTTCGTAATTTTTGTGTATTTGCATTTAATGTTAGATTTTATCAAATAGACATTAATTAATTGTCAAATTGAGATATTTGACTTATATCATAAATATATAAGTATTTAATATTTAATGTAAATATAATACATATATTTAATATATTTGTATTTAAATAATTATTTAATTATTTAATTGTTAAATGATTAAATTAATTAAAGATACAAATATCCTAAAGTTGTGATATTTTATTTAATGGCTTTAGTTGCCTTTGTTGACTTGTTATAAAGTTATTAAAGTTGTAATGATTAAATATAACAAGTTGATAAAGCTAATTAAATGAAACAAAAATTGAGAAAATATCTAGATATTTTTTTTACTTAAAATTCGGCCAAGGGCCAATTTTTTGTGAAGTTTATATTGTTTGTTTCATTTTTAGGGTTTCATAAGTTTCAAATACACAAAATAAAACACAAAAGGAGTTGAGAGCATTGCTTGAAGTTTAAAGTGTAAAGGCTTGGAAAATCTTGAATTTTGTAAGTCTTTCTTCAAAACCTTCAACATGGAAATTGTTTCCAAGTAGCTTAGCATCATTTTGTGATTCTTTGATGTTCTTTCTACTCTTAAAGTTTTTGTTTATTTATTTGAGAACTTGGATGAAAGATTGAAGCATGTAAGTAGCCTTGAAATGGTTTCAAAGGCTTACTTTTGATTCCTTAGAAATCAAAGTTGCCATTTTAGAGTTATTGACCCACTATTAAATGACCTAGATTTGTTCTATAATTGTTTCATTGTGGTGAGGCTTGATTGTAATGGAAGAAACATGATTGAAGTATTGGATTTTACCAATTTGGTTTAATTTGTCCAATTTTATGAAATTGAAAAAGTAGGATTTAAGACCACTTCCAAATTTGGGGCTTTTCATTTATGTTGTGTATTTGGATGTGTATATGATACATATAAAATCTTATGTTGATTGGATTTCATCTTGATGTTTTTTGAACATTGAAAGTGCAAAATGCACAATTCCCCTATGTTGAGGCTCACGGCCTTGGTGTAGAAATTTGGGTTTTTGTTGCAAATTGAACTTTGATATGTAGGACATGTTAAATTTATATTTGTAATGATTTAGAATCATCCAAAATCGTTTCGAACAATTTCGGATTAAAATGAACAAAATGCAATGTTTAAGGGTAATTCGGAAATTACACAAAAATATGATTTGTTGTGTAATATTTCAAAATTTGATAATTGGTCAATTAAATAAATAAGTTTATTAAATTAATCCAAGAAAAAGTTTTGAAATCGGAAAATTTTGATTTTCCACTATTCCTCTGCATAACCGGATTTCCGCCATAAAACCCCTTTCAAAATCATATCAGATCGAGTCTAATTCTAGGCCCCCTAATATGATTAGCCCTTTAAATTCAATGTTTAATCATGTTTTCTTAACTTTATACATGCATGTTTTAATCTAATTTGATTAGATTTAGGGTGTATGACAATTAGCGGAAAATCCCAAATTAATAAGGTTTAAATGTAATTATGTATTTGATACATGTTATATGGTCCGTCTTGTCAATACGATTTATGAACATTTCTCCGTAACTACATCCGAGACCGTGCCTCTGTTGTGAGGGTGTAGCTGATAGAGATTTATTTATACCGGATGTATATTAGATACTAGATAAATTCAAGCGAAAGCGCAATCCTGAATGTGCCCTAGCTGTCAGGGTTACACAAGTAGATTGAGTTTATCATTGATGAGTTTTAACCTTGGTACGTCTCCTTGTGGGCCTACCTTAGCAGTCACAATGAGAAACGACCAGGACCGAAAACCCAGGAGTCACTAGTGTGTGATTGACAAATGAGTTGTCTACCTGATGAATATACGTAGGCGAGACTGTGCCTTTGCTGTGAGCTGAAATATATTCATGGGATCCACTTTTCACTATTTGTATTTAATTTAATTATTAAATCTTTGTATTCTATTTGAGGATTACAGTATTGCATGATTTAGTGGGAGGAGTATTTTAGATTAAAAATCCATGATCTAGTTTATGCTTATGATATTATATGAAACTGCTTAAATTTCTGCTAACCATTTTTCGTGATCTATATGATAGATTTGCGATGGCGGCACCATCCACTAATCAGTTTGCGAGTATGCTTGATGCGAAAAAACTTAAAGGCGCTGATAACTTCGCCGATTGGGATTTGGATTTGAGGATTGTCCTCGATTCCGAGAAGTTGGGATATGTTCTTGAGGGTCCACTGCCCCTTGCTGTGGCAGAGGACGCTACACCGGAAGAACGCGAAGTCTTCCAAGCTTGGAAGGATGATGATTTAAAACTTAAATCATACATCTTAATTCGCTTTCACCGGGACTCAAAAAACAATATTATGACATGTCAGATGCTTATACTATGACGACACGATTAAGACAATCATTTGAGAACCAAGAACAAGTTGTTGTTCATAAGGTCGCAATGAAATTGTTCCATGCGCGGTTGGATGAGGGGCAAACTGTTAGCCCACATGTTCTTCAGATGATCGATTTGATCGATCAATTGAGGCAACATAATCTCATTCTAATGACATTCTCGGTAGGAGTGTCATTATTGGTTCGCTCCCAGCTTCTTATCGCCAGTTTGTGATGTACTTCAACATGAACGGGATTGTCTGCACCTACCAAGAGCTGCATATGATGTTGTTCACGGTGAAAGAGGACCTCAAGAAGGGAGTACCGACTCACTCTCCGAGACCTACTTCTCTATCTACTTCTTCCCAGACTTGGTCAAAGGGAAAGAAGAAGAAAGGGAAGAAGAAGAAGGGTTTTGGTCCTCAACCACAGGCAAAGATAGCAAAGCCCAAGAGGGCTTCTGAAGACAAATGCCATCACTGCAGCAAATTCGGGCACTGGAAAAGAAACTGTCCTGACTATATTGCCCAGCTGAGGAGAGAGAGAGCATCGACATCAGGTACATTTATTTTTCCAGTTATTGATATATCTTTGGCTTGTGAAGCTATTACATCCACCTAGATTTTAGATTCTACTTGTCCCATTCACATTTGCAATTCGTTGCAGGTGCTGAAGGAAAGTAGGAAACTGAAGCCTGGAGAGATGCAGTTGCGGTTCGGGAGTGGAGACTCACTGGATGCAGTTGCAGTGGGAGTATGCGAGATCCCTTTGCTGAAAGGGACACTTTTGTTAAATGATTATTTTTTTGTACATGGATGTGTAGCTAATATTATATCACTTTTTGTATTGGATACATAAGGCTTCCATATTAATATTAAGATCTGTTCTTTGTATTTGTATGATAAATGTAATATTCAGATCCTTTGTTGTCCAAATAAGCATGGTCATTATACATTGCAAACTTCAAAAGATATTTTAAACACTGGAGTTAATAAACGTAGTTTACCTGTAATTAATAATACTGAACTTTGGTATATGCGACTAGGTCATATAGGCGTCAAACGCCTTACCCAATTGGTTAGGAATGGTTTGATACGAGATCTCACCATTGAATCCTATCCAACTTGTGAATCGTGTATTCAGGGTAAGATGACCAAAGCCTCATTTTCTGGTGTTGGACACTGCGCCACTAACTTACTTGAACTCGTACATTCTGATGTATGTGGTCCACTAAGTCAGACTGCTCACATTGGTTATTCGTACTTAGTTACCTTTACCGATGATCTGTCACGGTACGGTCATGTCTATTTGATGAGACATAAATCGGAAACCTTTGAAAAGTTCAAAGAGTTTTGAAATGAAGTAGAAAAACAAATTGGTCAATATATTAAATGCCTTCGATCTGATCGAGGCGGCGAATATATGAGCAGTGAGTTCATGGATTATATGAATGAGAATGAGATTCTCGCTCAATATACTCCTCCAGGTACTCCACAGCACAATGGAGTGTCTGAGAGGAGAAATCGGACTTTATTGGATATAGTCCGATCAATGTTGAGTTTCACAGATTTTCCCTATTACTTATGGGGCTACTCTCTTTTAACAGCTGCACATCTTTTGAATAAGATTCCTTCAAAAGATGTTCCTAGGACTCCGTATGAGATATGGTTCGGTAGGAGACCAAATCTTAGTTACATTAAGATTTGGGGTTGTCCTGCCTATGTCAGGGTGACTCAGCAAGATAAGCTTTCGCCTCGAGGGCAAAAGTTTAGGTTTGTCGGATATCCTTCAAATACGAGGGGATATCTGCTCTATGATATCGAGCATCGAAACGTGTTCGTAGCTCGCTTCACAAAATTTCTAGAAGTAGAATTTTTGTCAGAAGGGGGTAATCATAGACAAGTTGAACTTGATGAAGTCCAACCTGAAAACAACGAACCAACGGAGGAACCTGAAGTTCAAGTAGATGAAGGACCTTCAACACACACACTCCGTAGGTCAGAAAGGGTATCTAGACCTCATGAACGCTTGTATTTGATACAAGAAAAGAGTCTAGATGTTCTCTTAGTAGAAGAGACTGATCCTTTCACCTATAGAGAATCGATGTTGGACATCGAGTCCGTGAAATGGCAAAGTGCCATGAAATCCGAGATAGACTCAATGTATGAGAATCAAGTTTGGGACTTGGTTCCACTTCCGAAGGAATTGTTCCTATCGGTTGTAAATGGGTTTACAAGAGGAAGCGCTGGCCTGATGGTAAGGATGAAACTTACAAGGCCCGGCTGGTAGCAAAAGGTTACACGCAGCGACCTGGTGTCGACTACGATGAAATTTTTTTACCAGTAGCAATGCTTAAGTCTATTCAGATTTTTCTTTCTATAGCTGCGTATCATGACTACGAGATTTGGCAATGGATGTCAAAACGGCTTTTCTAAATGGATTTCTTGATGAATAAATCTATATGGAACAGCCGGAAGGTTTTGCGTCCAGCGAAAACTCGGGTATGGTGTGTAAGCTTAAGAAGTCCATTTATGGACTTAAACAAGCTTCACGAAGTTGGAATCTTCGATTCAATGAGATTATTAGATCGTCTGGTTTTCTCAAGAATTCGGAAGAATCCTGTGTGTATCAGAAGGCCAGTGGGAGCATGGTCGTATTTTTAGTCCTATATGTTGATGACATCCTAATCATTGGGAATGATTTAGGTATGTTACAAAGCGTCAAAGCGTACCTCTGTAAGATTTTCTCCATGAAGGACCTGGGAGAAGCTTCATATGTTTTCGGGATAAAAATCTATAGAGATAAACAAAGGAAGCTGATTGGGTTATCCTAATCAACGTACATAGATAAAATCTTGGAACGGTATAATTTTGGTAACTGTAAGACAGCAAACATACCGTTCAGACATGAGATTCATCTTTTAAAGAAGATGAGTCCACAAACAGAAGATGAGAAGGTTAGAATGTCTAACCAACCTTATGCTTCGTGTTTGGGTAGCATAATGTATGCCATGTTATGTACGAGGCCTGATATCAGTTTCGCTGTTAGCGTAACTAGTCGATATCAGTCCAATCCAGGTAATGACCATTGGATGGCCATTAAACATATCCTGAAGTATCTAAAAGGTACTAAGGATAAGTTAATAATTTATGGAGGAAACGAACTGCAAGTTAATGGGTATACGAGTTTCAATTTCCAATCGGATCTCGATGATAAAAATTCTACATTTGGATTCATATTTACCATTAACGGAGGTGCAGTTTGTTGGAAGAGTTCCAAACAGGGATCAACAACAGATTCCACCACTGAGGCGAAATATATTGCAGCTTCTGAAGCTGTAAAAGAGGTTGTGTGGATAAAGAATTTTTTCACAGATTGGGAGTTGTCCCAAGTATCGAGAATGAGATTCCATTATACTGTGATAATACTGGAGCCATTGCGCAAGCAAAGGAATCGAGGGCGCATCAGAAGTCGAAGCATGTGGAATACAAGTACCACATCATTCAAGAGATTGTGTCGCGAGGGGATATTATCATGTGCAAGGTACCGAGTGAAGATAATGTAGCAGACCTGCTGACGAAAGCCATACCTCCGAAGTTTTTTGATAAACACGTGGAGTCGATGGGTATTAGATACAATCATTATTGGCCCTATAGCAAATGAGAGTTTTTGTTGGGGTTGGTGCTCGGAGCGCCAATTACCGATTGTATTTCTTTATAAATACTTCTGTAAAACGTTATTATTATGAATAATAAATGCATTTCTATAATATAATATATCTTTTAATATGGTAAAGACGTAATGACCTTAGAATGACCAGTCATGGTGCTGTTGCAAAAGTGTCGCAACTGACATTGAGTAGTATCATGACGTTGTCATTCTCTGATAGTTTCTGGTCAAGGTTTACACTACTTGGTCAGTAAAGTAAACGCGTTGAGACTGGTACATGTCGTATACTGGAATATATTATTCCAATGGTTTCTCAATGAACCATAAGTCTTGGAGACTAGTATAGACGTGTAGGTGTTTATAGCGGATAAACACTGAACGACTCACCGAAGATTCTTAATGGATAGTACACCAACGTCAATAAGAATCTTCTCGGGTTGAGTAGCACTTGTGATTCTTAGACTTGAGATGCCACTGTGGGCACATGAGACATCTTCTACACTTAGATGGCAGTCACGTCACCGATCTATTAAGATCAGACCTTCGCATGTTCATTGGGTGTAGATAGATCATCAGGGTGTCCTGTGTGTATCGAGATAGGATCCGCCAGTTTTGTGTATCAAAGCATAGGTAGTCCATATGATTAGCAATCAGATAAAAACCATGGGCCCGTGGTACAATTTAGAAGTTAGTTCTAAATGTTCTTTTTGAGATTGCTAATAGAGACATCGACGGGATAATCCCTATAGAGATTTGACGTTTACATCTATATCTCTGGGATATATCCGGATACCTGTGACGGAGGAATTATACATTTACCATGACATCGACCTGTATGATTCAGCGAGTTTATCCGTGATCGTCATAATTTACGGGTGGATAAATTATGGACACGAAATTGGATTTCGTGACGGATATGCCTGAATCTAGAGAGTCTCACTAATGAAATATACTCGTAGAGCACTAGGGCAAAATTTATAAATAATATTGATTATTTATAAAGTCGTTTAAAGGTTAAACAAAAATTACAAGTGAAGGGACCCAATAGTCATTTCGTAATTTTTGTGTATTTGCATTTAATGTTAGATTTTATCAAATAGACATTAATTAATTGTCAAATTGAGATATTTGACTTATATCATAAATATATAAGTATTTGATATTTAATGTAAATATAATACATATATTTAATATATTTGTATTTAAATAATTATTTAATTATTTAATTGTTAAATGATTACATTAATTAAAGATACAAATATCCTAAAGTTGTGATATTTTGTTTAATGGCTTTAGTTGCCTTTGTTGACTTGTTATAAAGTTATTAAAGTTGTAATGATTAAATATAACAAGTTGATAAAGCTAATTAAATGAAACAAAAATTGAGAAAATATCTAGATATTTTCTTTACTTAAAATTCGGCCAAGGGCCAATTTTTTTGTGAAATATATATTGTTTGTTTCATTTTTAGGGTTTCATAAGTTTCAAATACACAAAATAAAACACAAAAGGAGTTGAGAGCATTGCTTGAAGTTTAAAGTGTAAATGCTTGGAAAATCTTGAATTTTGTAAGTCTTTCTTAAGACCTTCAACTTGGAAATTGTTTCTAACTAGCTTAGCATCATTTTGTGATGCTTTAATGTTCTTTCTACTCTTAAAGTTTGTGTTTATTTGTTTGAGAACTTGGATGAAAGATTGAAGCATGTAAGTAGCCTTGAAATGGTTTCAAAGGCTTACTTTTGATTCCTTAGAAATCAAAGTTGCCATTCTAGAGTTATTGACCCACTCTTAAATGACCTAGATTTGTTCTATAGTTGTTTCATTGTGGTGAAATTAGGGTTTAAGACCACTTCCAAATTTGGGGCTTTTCATTTATGTTGTGTATTTGGATGTGTATATGATACATATAAAATCTGATATTGATTGTATTTCATCTTGATGTGTTTTGAACATTGAAAGTGCAAAATGCACAATTCCCCATTTGTTGAGGCTCACGGCCTTGGTGTAGAAATTTGGTTTTTTTGTTGCAAATTGAACTTTGATATGTAGGACATGTTAAATTCATATTTTTAATGATTTAGAATCATCCAAAATCGTTTCGAACAATTTCGGATTAAAATGAACAAAATGCAATGTTTAGGGGTAATTCGGTAATTACATAAAAATATGATTTGTTGTGTAATATTTCATAATTTGATAATTGGATAATTAAATAAATAAGTTTATTTAATTAATCCGAGAAAAATTTTTGAAATCGGAAAATTTTGATTTTCCACTATTCCGATGCGTTACCAGATTTCCGCCATAAAACCCCTTTCAATTAGCCCTTTAAATTTATATTTAATCTAATCTTTACTTTTTACATGAATTTATTTATTTAATTTGATTAAATAAGGTGAAATACATCTTTTAGGAAAATCCCCGTTAAATAAGGTTATATAAAGTGACTAGTATTATAATACTTGTTCCTTCGTTCACCTTGTCATTACGGATGTAAATGTTTTCATGATGCTATAGTTGTAACGAGCCAAATCTGTGCAGTTATGGTTGAAGGTAGTTCATTTGCGCCGGTAGAACTTATATGATATGAGACAAATTCAAGTGAAAGTGGAAATCCTGAACGTGCCAAAGCTGTCAGGACTACATCTGTAGCTTGAGTTTGTCATTGACAAGTGAAGCCTTGATACGCCTCTTGTGAACGTGCCAAAGCTGTCACAATGAGCAACAGTCAGGACAAAATAAGGAGTCACAACGAGTGTGATTGACAATAAGCTATCTACTTGTAACATCCTCGAATCTGAGAGATGTCACTGGCATGGGGATAACATTACTACCCCATAAGCCTCTGACCAACTGCCCATAACAGATACTAATACACTTCTCTTTATTTGACTATAATTAGTATGGGACCGTAGCCAACTCGAAAACACTGAAAACAAACTCAATATTAACTATTATACTTGGTAACAATTGTTTTTACAATGACTACACACAACAAAAACTGACACAAGACTCACATTTGACTGTGAATGGACTTTCACTCATTCTCTGACTCATACTAGTGGACTTCATCCCTAATGACTGCATCAGGATCCGTCCTCCTGAGCTCGTCCTCCAAGAATACCTGCAAGAACAGAAAATTGGGAGTGAGAGGGGTTATATCATCGTACGATATAAGTGAGTGGACTATAAAACTGAAATACTCAAATCAAAATGTTAGGTTTTAAAACTAAAGTTTCAGAAATCACTTCATATGAAATATCTTTTCTGAAAACTTCATCTGAATTTCCTTGACAAAATTGATCTTTCTGAAAATTGCTTTAGAAACTCTGGTTTTCGAAAACTATTCCCAAAATCTGATTTCTGTAAACTGTGTTCTGAAAGTATGAAAATTATGAGCTGCACTATATCTGAAAAACCTTGACGTATGAGGGTGTTACGTATCGCCGTCCCCCCATACGCCTAACTGTAGCCACCAATGCAAATTCATGACTTTGGGGCATTACGTATTGTCGTCCCCCAAAGCATGCCACTACTGTCTCTGAAACTGGTGGTATTGGGGCGTTACGTATCGCCGTCCCCCAAGCCACAAACTAGAACTGGGGGTGCGGATCTATGCTACCACCCAAGATCTGAAACTAGGGTCTAGGGGCGTTACGTATCGCCGTCCCCTAGCCTTGCTCTAAGATCTGAGGGCGTTGCGTATTGTCATCCCCTCAGTCCTCTACATGTGCACATGTCTCTGTCCGTCAATTCCAATCTGTATAAAGTTGCATACCGGGGTGGGTTTTTCCCCCATGCCCCGAAAAACTATAAAATCATGCTTTAAAAAATTTTCTGTCTAAAACATAACTTAAAACATAAGTTTCATGAAATAACAGTGATAAAAGAAATCTAATGCCCTAAAGCGTAAAAAGATAAGTCTGATATCAAAACTTAATGAATAAAACCAGTTTAAGAAAAGCGGTCCACTCACTGTTTTGGAATCTGGCTGGCACTGGATCTCTTGTCGAAGGAGAATGCGGTTCTTGTGGATAACCTATGATCGAGAACTTAATTAGCATCAACGTAGTAAAATAATCTTCGATACTTCACAATACTTAAAGATTCATCCGTATATTTTATACACGAGGCTTATGAGGATCATAATTTGATATAGGATATGTGTACAAACTGATACGGGACCCTAAGGGTGGTCTCTAACATGCTAGGGCAGAATTGGGGGGTTTAAAACTGATTCTGGGAAATTCTGTGCCTCGCGTCGCGATGCAAACCCTTGCGCGTCGCGACGCCCAACGACCAAAATCCTGTCACCATTTTCCTCTTGCGTCGCTACGCAAAGTTCTTCGGTGTCGCGACGCGACCTGGGTTTCGAGGATTCTGTTTTGCTTCACTAAGTTCACTCAAAGCTCAAAGCATCCAAATCCACTCCATACCAACAATTCCATAATGAAAACCAATACACAATACATCATCTTACACTCAATTTTATATATATCAAATCTCCAATTCATCAATAATTCGACTTCTAATCTTTTTTACATACTTTATCAAGTTATACCCAAAACCCACAAGTTGGGATTTATCAATGTTTCTATGGTATTAATGCCAAAAAATCATACTATCATCATCATACCCAAGCTCCAAACATAATACAAGTATTAATTCATCAAATCTTAAAAATTCAATAATTTGGGTCATGAATTCTTACCTTTCTTTTTCTTGGTTTTCTTCATTCTAAACCCTTCATTGATGCACATCTTCTCCTTCTTTGCTTATTTTCTCCTTTCTTCTTTCTTTTTCTTTCTTTTATTCTCTCTTCTTCCCCTTTCTTTCATTTCATGTTCTCTCTTCTTCCCCTTTCTTTCCTTTCTTCTTCTTTCTTCCTACGTTTTCTTCTTTTCTTTATGTCTCCAAATTTTTATGATTGGTGAATAGTAAGCCCTTTATATAATGAGGGTGTATGATATTTGGAAAATTGGGGAAAAGTGTAGAAGAGTGTAGAAAGTTTGAGATTTTTACATTTGACCCCAAAATCACTTTTCATTCAAATTTTGACTCGTATTTTTGTCCAGCTTCTGGTCCAAATTTGGGAAAATGTTCAATGTAGAAGTTGTAGGTCTCGATCTTAGACTTTCGATGATATAAAATTCATTGGAATCTGAGTTCGTATGAAAAAGTTATGTCCCGAATACCATGGGCTGCCCAAAGGGAACTCTATACAGTCTCGCCCCGGGACTTTGAGAGATTAACCGATTGTCCTCAAATTCATTTCATGAGTATATTTGAGTCTCGTCATAATTTATTTATGTGTCTTCATCCCGTACGTAACAGTACCACTGTACACAGTAGTAAAAACTACTGGTCGTTACACTACTCATGAATATACATAGTGTTAGTGTCATACACATGCCCAAGGTCTCTAAACATTGATTCAAGTGTAAATAATCAAGATAAATTTGCGAAATTAACTTACATTGAGCAGATGAGAATTTCAAAACTTTCTTTGGATGATGGAAGCTCCAAGCTTTGTATTAAATTCCAAACTCAATGGTGAGTTTCCCTATCACCATTCTTTAACTCTCAAAGTACTAGCTTGAACAAATTTGAAAGAAAAATTTCTCCTCCAAGGAGATGTATGTTCGACAATGTGAGGAAAGAGGAAGAGAGTGAATAATTTTTTTGTGTTTTCCAAAAACATAATTCAAAAGTTTGACTTCCAGAGTTGGTTTAAGTTGGTTGTTGTGTGCATTAAGTAATCCAATTACTATTCCAACTACTTCTATCACAAAGTGACTTGTGATGTAAGTTAATGGGTCCCACCCAATTTAAATTCCAAATTTAGTTGGCTTATATAACACACTTTGGGCCCGGGTTAGTTTAATCTGATTAAATAAATTTTCCGTCGCGACGTAATTAAATCCAATTTAATTAAATAATAATGCCTACCAAAATTATTACGAAAGTCGCTTACGAATTAATTCCAAATTAATTCGTTCGCCCAAATTAAAATCCAATTTTAATTCCGCATTGACATCCGATTTCAATTAATATATCCAATATATTATTTAATCGATTAATTCTAAATTAACCACGTTCTCTCTTCTAGAAGAATTTAATCCCAGATAAATTTTTGCCGTAATTAATCGCAGATTAATTTTCTCTCTCATAATTAATCCCAGATTAATTCTGTTCGAGTCAAATGTCATTGGTGAATCTTTGAGAAGCGACCCAAGAGATCACTGGATATGTTAGCAGTAAATACAGTTGTCGGACTATCCGACACGTGTACTCGGTACCACGTTCTCACCGATTTACAAAACTTGGTTGGCTTCTAGCAAAGCACCGTGTCTTCCCAATTCTCCAGAAATATTCAACGAAGATATATAATTTGTATCAGGCGTTGTATACAATGTATTGCGTAATACGATCCAGTATCAGATGTCACATACTAGGCCTAGGGCTGGAATTGTGTCTGCCCCGTATGAAGCATATATCGGATCACTAGCAACTAGTATATGTAATCGGATAATCATGACCTAGTCATACTATCCCGATAGCTGTAACATTTAAGAGTACTAGTTCTGTATCCTGCGTGATCATCATCTCCATATGACTGAAGTGATACACCCATCTTGACATCACACCCAATACACTACGATTCTCAGTAAACCCAGAAGAGGCGTGCACAGAACCTATTAAAGCTTCGGACGACCAAAACCAAAGTATACTGATTGTCGCAAGTATTAGCGATGCAAGTCTCAGGTTAAGACCACATACACCTACCCTGATTCGGATTCCCATAGACACATAGTCATAATACCAATGGGACTCAGAGGGGTCTATCCAAAGCGAAGATGTTCCCGGTCCAATGGCTAATAGAACCTCCTATCACACTTGCATAAGTATCCAATACTTAAATATATGATAACTATGCCGTTAAGCTTCCATAACGCGCACAACTGTAATACTAGTCTATTCCGCATTATCGATGTCCAGTCTCGATAATACTACGACTATGGATATTTAATGATCAAACCATTCGTGGATCAATACTGTCTCATATCTTATTAACCCGGTTTAACCATATGGATTTTTATCATTTATATATATCACTGTAATCTAATTACAAAATGATAAAATAGCAATTTCCTTTGTCACATAGTTAATTTGTACAAAAACACTATGTCTTTTACAAATAGTGATGCTATGGGTCATAATTGTCCAACACCTAGGTGAGAACGTGCCAAAGCTGTGAGTCGAAGTATATTTATGCGGTCCACTTCCCATTATGGAATTCGATTTAATTATTGAATTCTCATTTTCCGTTCGGGATTACGGTATTACGTAAAGTAGTGGGAGGCACTGCTAGGTTAAAAATCCATAACTAATGCAGTGTGTAATATTATGAAAATTGTTGCTTATGTTTTTTCCTTATTCTATTATTTAGATAGAATTAAACTTTTATCAACTGCATGCATATTTTATATATTTTCTGACTTCAATTATGGTTGCATATTTCTAAAATAGGTTCTAAATTATAATAGACTATGATATAATCATTTTAGACAGAATAGTTTCTTATGTAGTCAATATTGACATGGATTTGTTCATGTCTCGAGATTCTTCACTAGCATTAAGAAAACCCCATTAAGTATTTGTTTATCTGATAATGACGTTTCTTGGCTTTAGTGATATTAAAGGTCACGTGTCATACATTATTTGCTTTTTAATTATTTACAAATATTGTAAATAGTTGAAAGTAAATAATAAAGCTAAAGAAAGAAGATGCGTATAGTTGTGTGTAGAAAATATCGATTTTCACAATACGAAAAATATAGGTATTGGATACCAGATCTCCCGTCTAGTTATTTAATATATTGTTGAATGATTGTTTTGATATTTGATATCAGAACTTGCAACTATTGGATAGTTACTTGTTCTATATAATAATTATTACATTAGTGTCATTGACTAATAGATAAACATTAAGAAAAATATTCAGTTATGTAAATAACTTAGAACATTGTTTTATGAGATTTTATCACTTAAGTATTAGATGATTATTCCATATGGTAAAGGATGGTCTGATACCATATCACACTACATATCCTTATCCATTTAATGAATATTGTATTCGGGAAGGTGTAAATCTCATTTAACCAATGATTGTCATTGGACCAGAAAATTTATTAAACTGATACATTTGATGTATGTACTTTAATGAATTGTAAATTGCTTAAGATAGTTTTCCTTACTTCGTGACTTAGTTACGTGTTTCTGATGAAACGCGGATAAAATATTTTGACTGGTTTAAAGATATTTGATCTGAAGTCTTGAAAACTGTATCTTTAAAATTCATCGTGAGTCTTTGAATTACTTAAAGATGTTTGATATGATCAAACATATGAATTTATGACAATTAGTTCTAAGGTTGTTGAATTGAATATGATTCTTACTCAATATGATTCTTCTATGATTCCATCCTAATGGAATTGGTAAATGGGAATAATCGAACCTTATATATGATTTGATTCATTTGATATTGAGTGTTGCTGAATTAGCTTCAATACTGTTGGGGATATGCTCCAATAACACTAATTCATCATTTTAATTAATGTTCCATTAGTTTCTACTGTTACGTTTATGATATGTACACGTAGAAAATCCGAATTTTGAAATATTTGAGATGTGAATCTTTCTTTTGGATAATTGTTATATAATCGAAGGTACTTGCGCCTCGAAGGTACAAGTAAAAGTTTATCATTTATTCTATTTAATTTAATATTGTATTCTAATTGATAGAATATCTTTTCTACAATCTCCAGTAATAAAATTATTTTATTACTTAGTAAGTAACATCAGATGTTGACCATTGTAGAAGAGACTTGACTTACTGAAGTCAAATGTAAGAGTGATAAACTATAAATGGAACTACATAATTAATAATATGAAAATATCATTTATTTACTTCCATATAAGTTCAATAGGATGTCAGAATCATTTGCAAAGTATTTGATGCTTAATGGTTATGTTGTTTTCTTATCGAAGAAATTTATCCTATAACTTACAGTGGGAAACAATTTTTGATATCGATTCTGGAAATTAGCATTAAACCATAGATCTAAGATTGTTCATAGTTTACTACGATCAATTTTGGAACTTGATTGAGCTTTCATTATGAATCGTTCATAAAATATGGAAATGGATTACACAGCAAAAGCGTAGTGAACTTATTAAAGGTTTGACCTTTATAGTATGATAGTGATAAAAGTTATACTCAGCAATCTATTGTAGATTCTGAGGAAACTTGTCTCTAGTCGCACTGATTGAACAATTTAATATCTGTTGGTTAATGATGATATTAAATTGTGTATTTTAGCTAAAGAATACAAAGTGGCATTTTTTGAATGACTTATTCGGATAAGAGATCAGTTGTGATTTCTTTGATTGAGGAGTACATTCTGGAATGGCCCTATAGTTTGTATTATGCTAAGATTACAATTTGGTATAGTAGCTTATAGAGCTTATTGTAGACTCAGATGAGCTTTCTGAAAATTTATGTTTTCTAATTTTGATATCAGTTTGATTGTCTGATTTTATCAAAGTATAGAGAATACATATGAGACAGAAAGGTTAGTGGGAGCGTACAAATTTATTTCTAGTGTTTTACATCATAATGAAATTATCATTGTTAAGGTAATAATGAGATGTTTATAAGGTAAAAGGTTTACCTGAGTCTTATTTTCTCTGTGAAAGTAGTGGGAGTGGTCTCTATTATATTCAATATAAAGTTTTATAAATGATATAAAACTAAGAGACTTGAGAGATGCTCTCATTAGTTGTACATTAGATATGATCTAATAAAGGACACAATGAGACTATCTGTGTGACAGTTAGTATAACTGTTTGACAGTTAATAGTCTATAATATATAATATTCATGTTTTGTAAAAGATGATTCCTTTGTCGAAAGAGAAATTGATTAGAAAGTCTAGTCAATCTTATGCATCATATGATGATGGCATAATGACTACTTTCTTAAGTGCGATTAGAGATATCAATTTAATCCTAATTATTACGAGTTATTTTGATATCTAGACCATAAGATGTGTCTTGAAACATGTTCTTTATTATCTTTGAGATATTAAGAACGAGTTTCTAATTAATGGAGAATAAAGTTCGCAACTATTAGAGTCAGATTAGTTTTGAGTCTAATTATGACATTAGACAGTCTACGTCATAAAGAGTCAGAAAAGATGCAGTGGGAGTGTCACAAATGATTCCATTATGAGAGTGGAGTTAGTTGCAACTTATGAAGTATCGACTTATGAAGTTGCTTAGTGACCTTGTAGATTAGAAGTTTGGTATTAGTGTTGTGTTTGCGGTTATCTACATAGTATTTTGGATTTGATCTGTAAATACTTAGACAACTTAGTAGCTGAAGCACATTGTTGAAGTGGCATATGAGTCATATTGATGTAGAACTTAGTTTCTACGAAAGTATGAATGATGCTGGCCAAGGGAAACAATTGGGTTTGTTTGACAAACTCAATATGTCATAGCGGGCTTACTTGTTGTTGCCTACCTTTTGAGCGCTAGGTGAGTTCTTGAGGGGCATGCGTATGTGATACACATTAAGATGTGTATATAATATCGTGGATTGGCATTAGAGCAAGTGGGAGAAATTGTTTGGGTTGGTGCTCGGAGCGCCAATCCAGATCGTATTTATGTCAGATTCATGAATATTAACAATATATTTTTCCATTATATTACTTATTTATGGTTGCACCTCTTGTTTTTATTTTATATATATTCGATCTAATTCATTAGATTGAAACTAAATCATGTTTAGTGATATATAATATTAGACAAAGACCCGATAATATATAATGTAGTGCACAATTACAACATAAATTGTAATTGATATTGGGAAGTGTCACTACTAGAAATATATTATCAAATTAAGTTTATGTTCAAGATTTACTGACAGTGGTCCGTTAGTAAATCTGCTGAGACCAGTATATGTCGTATATCAGACTTGGTCTTATGATTTATCCCAATGAACCATGAGTCTCGGGAGACTCGTATAGACGTGTAGGTATTTATTTGATAAACATTGAATGACTCACCAAAGATTACGTAATAGATGGTACACCAACGTCGATATGAATCTTTTTGGGTTGAGTAGCATATTGATTCATTGACTTGAGATACCACTGTGGATATATGAATTATCCTCCACACTAAGATGACAGTCACGTCACCAATCTATTAAGATCAGACCTCCGCCTGTACATTGGATGTGGACTCATGCTCATGATATCTTGTGTGTATCAAGATAGGATCCGTCAGTCCCATGTACATGACATATGTATTCATTATATGATTAGAAATCTGTTAAATCCATGGCCGTGGTATACTTCGGAAGTAAGTTCTGAATATTATTTAAGAAGATTACTAATAGATATGTCGATAGGATTGTACCTATAGAGATTTGACGTTTATATCTATATCTCTGGGATAATTCGAATACCTGTGACAGAGAGATCATACGTATGCAATGACCTCGTCCTGTATGATTCAGCGAGTTTATACGTGATCGTCATAACTTACGGGTGGGTAGATTATGAACACAAAATTTGATTTTGTGATGGATACGACTGAACCTAGAGAGTCTCACTAATGAAATACACTCGTAGAGCACTAGGGAAACTTTTATGAATAATGGAGATTATTTATAAATCGTTTAACCGTTAAACGAAAAATACATGCAAATGGACCTAATGGTCGCTTCTTAGTTAATGTGTATTTGTATTTAATATTTAGTATTATTAAATACACATTAATTAATGTCAAATTGATATATTTGACATATATCATTAATATATGTATTTGAGATATTTAATGTAAATATAATACATATATTTAAGATATTTGTATTTAATTATTTAATTGTTAAATAATTAAATTAATTGAAAAATAAATATCTTTGCCATGATTAAAGTTAGGAAATGGCATGATTTGGTTGTTTCACTTGTGATTAACTTTTTGATAAAGGTTATCAAATAGAACAAGTAAACTTTAACAAATCAAATTGAAAAAAAATTAAATATTCGATATTTATTTTTTTCAACAATTTCGGCCATAAAAAAATAGAATATAAATTGTTTTTGTTTTAGAACACAAGAAACAATAAATTTTACTAAGTAAAGTTTGAGAGAAAGTTGATGAACAAAAGAGAATAGCTTGGGAAAATGTTGATTTTGTAAGTATTTTCTTATTTTCTTCAACTTGAAAATTATTTCCATGTTTTTAAGCTTCAATATGTGTGCTTAGAGTTTTCTCTACTCTTTACCTATGTAAATTAATTGATTGGAAACTTGTTGGGTTGATGTTGCATGTGTGTATGAACTAAATATGCTTATAAATGGTTATTAAGCATCCTATTGATTAATTAGTAATCATGTTGTCATTCTATAGTTTTAAGGCCACTCATTTATGACCTAGAATTGTTCTTGAGTTGTTTCATGATGGTGAGACTTGTTTGATGTGGTAAAGATTGGATTAAAGTATTGAATTTGTTTAATTTAGTGTATTTTGTCAATTTGAAGAAATTATAAAATTAGGGTTCATATCCCTTTCCAAATTTGGAGCTTCTCATATTTGTGGTGTATTATGATGTATATATGATTTATTTTAAATTTGAGATTGTTTGGATTTGATCTTGACTTGTTTTGAACAAGAAAAGGACTAAAATGTAAAACTTGAAAAATTTTGGGGTTCTCAGCAATTTGACAAAAATTTAGATTTTGTGTGTGTAATTTGTATTTTCATATATTAGACATGTATAAATCATTTTGGGATGATTTGGATTCACTTAAATATGTATTTGATAATTTGAGGACCAAAATGATCAAAATACAAAGTTTAGGGGTCTCACGATAATTCATGATAAATCTGATTTTTCAGATAAAAATTCAGTTTTTATTTATTGAGTAATTAAAATAAATTGGTTTATTTTAATTGCCCTAGAAAAATATTTATCGGAAATTATTTCGGAGTGAAAATACTCGAAAACGGTGAAAAACGACGTTACCGGGTAACGGCTACCCAAACAGTAACTGGTCACTATTCGGGAAGTCCACGAACTATCCAAATATTTTTTGGGCTGACTTGGGCTGTCCCCATATGCATTGCTCGGTCGGTTCGACCAGAAACGCGTTTTATGCTATTTTACGGAAAAACGTTTTCGTAAAAGTTTCGCGATGTTTCTATATTATTATGTTGTTATATGATATCTAAATATGTTTAGGTGAAGTATGAATGAATTATCAATATTCGATATTGAATAATTTATTCGTAAGTTTAAAAATTTTAAACTACGATTTCGCCCGACCGCGTTCCTTCCGCTGCGCCGCCCTGATAAAACCCAAAAAATCCGGCCAAACACATTATATGTCCGCCGGACATTCCTATGATATATATCCGGTCGTATATCCCCTTTTGGTATATAGAATGGAAACTTGGACATAAATTCCATAATCGGTTTTGAATGGACGATGATATAGTTTATACTCGAGATATAATTTTACATGCCACTGGGAAATGACTATACACAAGGCTAGTTTTACAGAATTAGGTTTTTTATTATTGTCATGCCATATCAAGTTAGTTTATCTTTGCCTGTGTTTAGTAGTCACTTTATTACCCTTATGTTGTTATTATTATTATTATATGTGCATGATTCTGTGATTTCCTAATTCTATAGTTTGCGAAGCATATCCAGTCAGACTTGCGATAAGTCGAGTCGGGCATATATTATGTAAAGAATGTCTGGCCAAGCTTCTTCGAAGCTAGGCTGGTGAGATACACACCTATTCATTTATTGTTTTATCCATGTTTTTTCAGTTTTGTAATCTTCTTGTTATCATAGTACTGTTAGTTATGCATGCGCTTCTTGACTTCGTGATTTATCAGTATATCAGGTCAGACTTGCTCTAAGTCCGGTAGGACTTTAATTCTTGAAGAATGTCTGGCCAGTCATCCCTGAAGCCAGGCTAACGAAGACATGTACCCAATCCTGTTTATTTATTATTTTATTACTATTGCCCATTTGATAGTCATTTCGTTTATGTCTTATTATTACTGTTATAGTTTTACTTAAGCATATTCCTATACTATTATATTTTATAGTCATTTATAATTGTCTTATTGCTCAATTACTATCTTGTTTAACTATTGTATTTGCTATTACTGGAATGAGAATGATTCTGCGTTTCTGATTTACGTAGCACATCCGACCAGACTTCATGTAAATTTGGCTGAATATTAGTGATATAATTAATATCCTACCGGCTATGGATATATCCGACTAGGCCTCTCAGAGGCAAGGCCCACGAAATACATGCTCCGATTTGCTTGGTTATTATATTACTATTGTTTTAGCAGCTTCTCTTCTGAACATTTGCATCTATTTGTTTTTGTTTTTTTTTTTTACTACCTTTATTAGTTATGCGATGTGTATGCTATATATAAATCGTTGTTGCATGTTGCTGTATTATAAGACATGGTGATACCTTTTTGAACCTAAATATTATACCGGTATCAATATGGGACCATTCGAAACCCAAACGGATTAAAGGTCGGACCTTGTGACGGGTGTAGTGCGACCTTAAATCATTCCCAATATCTTATATTAGGTGGCGACTCCTTTATTCTCTGGTTAATCCTCGATGAACTATCCATACTCTCTACAGGTTGCGAGCCTAACAGTGTCGTGGCCGTCGGCATCATAGATATAGCGATAAACCCTGCTTCGCTTCTACACTCGTCATTTTGCAAAAACCAGCAAGTTGTTTAAGCAAAATAGCAAGCCAATTTGTGCTTAAAGTTCTTAGAAATTGTGAAATTGCCCATAATTTATGAAATTTCCAATTTAAGGCGTTGTTATGGAAACAAATAAATACTTTCTATATGTGTAGATGATTGATGGGCAAATATTTCATTTATGATATTTTCTTTTTAAGTTACATGTTAAAATAGAAATTAATTAATTAATTAAATCATCTTTTCTAATTTGGTATGTCTTAAAAAGTTAACAAAATAAAAAATATAAAAATAACAATAAATAAAATAGGAAACCCTAATGATATAGAAGGAAGTGACATAATCACCCAAATACAATATCTGTGATATAAAATGCATTATATTGTTAACTGTTTATATTAGTTTTATTGCATAAATTATGGTATTTTAGTTGGTTATAATGTTTACATTTTATAATTGTGGAACCTAAATGAGCTATAATAAGAGGACAAGAATTAATATTGTCATTGTTTGTTTAAGAGATGTATATCAATGTGGTATTGTCAATGGGGCGATAAGAGTATAAGATTATTATGACTCCCTTGTCTTATTTAGAGATGCGCCTAGATGAGTTCCTTATTCCTATTAATGCTATTATCAAATCTCACAGAACAACCTAAAACGCTCAAAATAATTATAGTAATAATAACTATTTGCCTTCCATTGGCATGGTTAAGGATTAATCTACTGTGCATTTCAAAACTACGTGCCAAAGTATGAGGGATCATTTAACATGATGGTAGTATCCTTAATCACGAAATATGATTTGTCTGTGCTGGGTGCATAATATGTTAGCCAAAGTCAAGGTTAGACACTCGAGGTAATGATTGAATATCATATCGATTAGTCTAAAGGACTAAGACAAGTAAGCATACACATTATACTAGGATTTACATTTTAATTATAATCGTAGAAATACCTACCTAATTAACAAAGATTAAATGCTATGGCCAAAGCCATTTTTTAATTTTCTGTTATTGGGATCCTAGCTCATGACTAAACTGTCACTATGAGGTTGATGAAATAAAAACTTACAACTAAGTATGAGAAACTAATGACTTAAAGATCAAAGTCAATTGGTACAAATCAATATTAAATAACTTATTTGCTAAAACTTTCAATATCTTTCTTTCTTTTTAAGTTGAATCACAAACATAATGACAAACAAAATATCCCTAAGAAGCATCCTTGATGGTCACAAATTCAATGGAAAACGTTTTATAGATTGGTACGACAACTTGAAAATTATGCTAAGGCAAGAGATAATTGTTTATGTCCTTGAGAGGAATATTCCTCCATAGCCTATTGAAAATGCAACACAAGATGAGTTCAATGACTGGATGAAGCATGTGGATGATGATGACCAAACAACATGCATAATGCTTGGCTCTATGTCTTCATAACTACAAATCTAACATTAGAAAATAGATGTGTGGCATATCATTGTGCATCTAAAGGAGTTGTTATATACTTTTGCTTGCTAAAAGAGAAATGATATATAACTAAATTTTCGTTTCATTCCATCATAAAAGATGGATCACCTGTTAATGATCACATACTAAAAATGATTGGTTCAATTAAAAAATTAGCCAACCTAAGGTTCATGATAGATAGTGAGATTTATCAGGATCTCGTGTTGCAATCACTACCAAATACCTTCAAACTTTTTATCATGAACATTCACATGAACAAACTGGATGTGACTTTAGCAGATCTTTGTAAAATATTAAAGGTTATGGAGAAAGATCTTAAACCATAAAGTCTTTTGTCTTTCTTATGGGGAATTATTCTCAATAGAAGAATGACTCTAAGAAGAGCAAGAACGAAAAGGCACATGCCTCAACAAAGGAATGTAGTGCTATTGCAAAGAAGAAGCCTAAGGGCTCTTGCTTCTATTGTGGGAAAATGAGTTTTGGTTTGTGAGATTCTATCATTTCTAAATATTACTAATTGTAGGATTATCAATAATGATGGCATTTATATTCGAATAGACTAGCATGATGTTACTACCGCCTAATAGTGAGGTATTTGGTCGCATAAGCTAGCATAGTTTGAATACTTGGTATAACACATGGGTGCTTATGGCACTTGACAAGTACACTGAACTAACCTTTAAAAGATTACATATTAAGATATTTTATCGCATGTATTTATGGAATTATCTTGGTACAAATGTTTGAGTTAGTCCTTAGATTAAAGTTCTTCACTAGTCTTGTATGGGAGTTGTGTAATTTTGATACCAACATGAGTCATCCTTTAAGGATTTCCAATAAGGGAGTGGTTGGATTACATAATGAACATATGAAGATTTTGGAAGATATAATAGAGGATCGAAAAACTAGGAAAAATTTTTATTTAGCTAGTAATGTATCTTAATATGCAGTTGACGTTTGTAATAATGGAAACCCGTGGCCACGGTGGGAGAATTCCAAATGGGAAAGTTCTCATATTGTATATCATTATGAATATAATCAGCACTGTGCCACTGATTGTTAGAGTAGATACATTCCATACTATATATCATTAGTGAGATATTAATTTGGGCGAATGACTATATCATACTGAAGCCGTTTATGGATAGGTTTATTCTGCCTCACTTGGGGGTCATGATACACTGCTAGATGTCACTCATGATCATTAGAATATGGAAACAACATGATGGCATTCAATGGAGGATAACTTATGGGTTTAATCTATTGCATCTAATTCTATATCCAACTTAAGAGGGAACCGCATAGGTCACACACTATAAGTGTGTGTATCTAGTTGATATTGTGTAAAGTTAATGATTAGAGCATGTTTACAAGTTTGGAATCATTATGGGAATTATCGGTACAAAATGATGAAAAATCGGATCCTAAATCATGCAAAACATTTTGGACAAAATGGTTAGTCGGCTTGTTAAACAGGTTTAACAATAAGAAGGTAAACTAGTTTCGAGGCTTAGCAAACTAATTTATGAAACTGGCATATCGTGTTGTAAAAAATGATTATTCATTTTGACTAAATCAGTTTAGGTAAAAATGACAAATCATTTATGATTTAAACCGGCGATGCTGATTTGATTTTTTATAAGAGAAAACAAATTAATTTTAATCCTAGTGTTTCCTAAAGTTGGTAGAAATAATATTTGACGTTAGAATGTCAGTATTGATTACCAAAACATGTATTGGTTTGTTAAGGAATTTTTGGACACCAATTTAAGGTAACCTCATCACTCTTTCTGGTTTGACATAAATGCCAGAAAGAGGAGAATTCAATTTAGCAGTCATCTAACATCAATTAATGTTCAACGTTATTGGTACAAGAATGATCCATATATTTTTGTACCCAAGCATGGTATGTGATATATATATATATGATCCAAAGCTAGGAAATAGATAGATGGTGGTAGAAAAGTTACAACATAGGGGCATTTGGGACACACATTAGAAAGATAGTGTTGAAATTTCAGATGAAGCACAATAAGTCTCTGACAAATTTGAAATTCCTGAACAGATATTTCATTTACCAAATATCCAAGTTACTAAAAATATCACGTTAACTCGAGAAAATACAGATGTTGAGATATTTCCTCACTCTTAAGTTAGCGTGGAAGCAGCAAATGAAGAAGAATTCGAAGCTGAAGATGAGTTCGAGTCCTTTTGGGAATCCTCAAATACCAAAGATAATAGTGACTAATCTAGTTAATATATATGTAATGGATGATTAATTTTTATTATTATCATGGATGGATGGTTGTTGTTGTTATTATTATTATTATTATCATGAATGGATGGTACATTTTTTCGACGCTAAAAGTAAAAAATCAAGTTTCCTTAAAAAAATTACCCTAATTTTTTGTTAGCCGCCAAAGTTTTAACGTCGAACATTTCGATGCTAAAATTAAAATATTGTGCGCTAAAGGGTTATTAAAATCCCTAATTTGGTTTCCCCTCTCACTCTCTGCTTCTGCGAATTCAATTTGTTATATTCTCCTCACGATTCTCACATTGATTCTGGTAAGTATTATTTCCTAATTCAATTTTCCTAATTCATCAATTATCATAACATGGATTAGGTATTATTGTTTTGATCGCCCAATTTCCCCAAAAACGGGTGCCATGGCTGAAAATTACATAATATTGGGGTTGTTTTTGTTGTTTTCGATAATGGATGATGATGGATCAAGTACTTGGGTTGATTTAGCATGTGTTGTATTGATTTAAGTTGGAAATTTCTAAGGTTGTTTTTTTCCCTTGGCCGATTGTACCAAAGTGTGGAGGGGAGATTATGATTTGTTATGGTTTATGCTTAGAATAATGATATAATTTGAGTTTGTTGGCCGAATATATGGTTACATGTTTTGGATTGATATTTTTTGTTTTGATAATGATTTGTTATGGTTTATGCTTAGAATAATGATATAACTTGAGTTTGTTTGTGTTTGATTTAAAAACTTTAAAGGTTGTGGAATTGGTAGTGTGGCTGAATGCATGAAGTGGTGTAGGGATGTGAGATTTTATGTGTTGAGTGCTAGGTTGTGCTTTTCTAGGATCCAGAACAGCTGTTCTGGAATTTCTAGAACATCAGCGATTAGAATTTCCAGAACAGCAGCAGTGCTATTCTGGAAATTCCAGAACAACACTGATGCTGTTTTGGATCCTAGAAGAGCAGCAACTGCTGCTGTTCTTGATCCTAGAAAAGTAGCAACTTACTGCTGTTCTGGGATCCAGAATAGCCTTAAGTGTGTGTGTGTGTGTGAATGATGTGGCCATGTGAGTGTGTTGTGTGATTTAGGCTGTGAGGCCATTGATGTGTGAGTGTTGGTGTTTATGAGATTGTTATGAAATGAAGAGTATGATTTAGGAAACCCAAGAGATAGTTTGGTATGAGCATGATTTAGGAATGAATATAATTTTGGAATGAACATTGATGTGTGAGTGTTATTGGTTGTTGTTGATGAATCCGAGTATTTTGGCTGTTCTGGAATTTCCAAAATAACAAGCCGAAAAAATTGTCGTTGCTTGAGGATTTGTCGTTGTTTAGTCCTATTGAAAAGGTTCTTAAGGTGTTTCTTTGCTTGAAGATTTTTCATTGTTTGGTCCTTTTGAAAAGGTTCGTATTGGTTGGTCGGGGTTCAGGAGTTAATTTTAATATTGCTAGTGAAATTGATGGTGTAAAACTATAATTCGAGTAGTGCATTTTGATTCTTATTTTGTAGATGGCACGGGGCAATCGCAAACACGCTACTTCGAATCCATCTACATCTGCAAGGACATATGCTCTTGTTGGGGTCTCTACTAGCACAGGTGACTCGAGTACAACGAAGGGTCGAGGACGCACCCGTGGCCTGGGGTTGGTTAAGCACGTTAGGCTCACAACCGTATCCAGATAAAGATATCAGATGATAGAGAAAGACAGATCGGGCAACATTCTCCAGTATTTACCAATGCCATAGGTGCTGCTACTCGGTATGAAGCTCCCCAAAACTACGTTTCTTGGAGAAAGATACCGTGGGAGACGAAAATCAACCAGCTCTTCCCGATACTACTTGAGAGTAAACTTACAGTATTGAGTTTTCGTTATATTTTTTTATTTTAAACTTATATTTTATACTTAATTTTTACTTGGTTGTTATTCCTGCAGGAGTGGTTCGACATCGATATGACCAAAGAAAATGTCCAGAAGTATCTTGACCACCACATGGGGAAAAGTTATAATGATTATAGGACAAAAGTCCTGAAATCGATATTCGACGCATATGGGCCTTTGGATGCCCTACAACACAAGCCTGATTTTATAGAGGAGTAAGACTGGACATTTTTGTGTGAGAAACACGAGGTAATTTTTAAAATAATACGAAATTGATAATTCTATTCGTTTTTGTTACTTATAGTGTTGTTAAATGCAGAATAAATGTCACGCAAATGCAGAGAATCGAAGTCACATGTGTTTCAACCACCGTGGAGGTTCCAAATCATTTATCCAACACCGTGCCGAACATTCTGAGGTAAATATAGCATAAACTGTATTTTAACAGTTCATTAATTTTACTAATGTCGAATCATGTATCAATTTATGTTTTATTAGTAGAGTAGCACATGTGAGGTGCAGTCATTTTCAGAGTTTTTCATGAATCAATGAAGAGGCCGAACGCTGCTACGTAAGTTTAAGTATTTAAAATAAAATAAATATTATTTTAAATTAATTTTTTCTTTTCAAATTCTAACGTTAACTTAACTTTTTTTTTAAACAGAACGAAATGGTGGAGCTCCAGCATCAAACTCAGGAGACAGGGTCCGACCTATACCGAATGAGAAGTTATCGCAATTGATTTTCAAGAACCAGACATCGTACAATGTCGGCCTTGGCATTTATAAGAAGCCGACGTCATCTGGGCGCACTACTATTTCTTCTCAACATGATTCGTGCCTTCGAGATGAGCTAGCCACCACCAAGAACAGGTTGGAAAATACCAAAGACGAGCTGAAGAAGACTCAGGAGAAGCTACTGCAGGTCAAGGTGGACCACGAAAAGAAGATGCAGGAGTTCGACCAGCATATAAAGGCTTTCCGGGAGATGTTAGAGGCCTCACTCGGTCGGAGTGCATCGGGCTCGAGCGCCCCCCATCACAACATCAATAAATTTTATTTTCAATTTTATAAACATTCACAACTGATAGTTTTAATAGACTATGTATTTATTTAATAAATTTTCATTATAATAATAAAGTAATTATTAAAATAAAATTATTGTACTATTATTCGGTAATTGTTTTTGAAATAATAATATTTTTTAAAATATTAAATTGAATATTTTAGAGCAAATGTATGTAAAATAATAATTTTTTTTCTTTTAGCGTCGAATTATTCGACGCTAAAAGTAATAAAATAATATTTATTTTTTAATAATTTATTGATTTTGGCGTCGAATAGATTCGACGCTAAAAGTAATAAAATATAAATTATTTTTTAATAATTTATTGATTTGGGCGACGAAAATATTTGACGCTAAAATAGATATTTTAGCGTCGCATATTTCGTCGTCAAATATGTACATTAGCGTCACAAAATAAAATTTGTCTTCGAAAATATTTCGATGTAAAATATATTTTTTACCATCGAAATTACAAATTTCGACTCTAATTTATCTTTCTCAACCACTTTGTTGCGTTCAACATTAGCGTCGAAATGTTTCGACGCAAATTATATTTAGCGGCGAAATACTTAATTTTAACGTCGATACGTTTCGACGCTAAAGTCCTTATTTTTTGTAGTGGTAGCATTGTTTTTTATAAATAAATATATTTTGCTGATTTTTGGAGGATATTGAGAGATGAATTTCAAATTTGTTTTATTCTCAACATACAAAATATCAGCTGTTAGTGTCCTAGACATGCCACTGGATCTCTAAGCGTGATTCGTGTGTGAATAATCAAAGGGAGTTGCGGAAAATACTCACAATGATCGGTTGAAGTTCAAAACTTTTTCATGGATGATGGAAGCTCCAAGCCCTCTTTGTTGTTCCAAACTCATGGGTGAGTCTCCCTATCACCTTCCTTTGACTCCTTAAAGTGCTAGCTTTGTAGAATTTTGCAACAAAAATGCATAGGAGAGAAGAGAAGCTCACGTTTTTGACAAGGAAGAAGAGAGAATAGGTTGCTGTGAATAGTAACCTCATTACACTTCCAAAGTCAATAAGTTAATTTATACTAAGGTTGAGTGTTGAATTTGGTTTGAGTGTAGTATAAGCAAAGTCAAGCCTTACTTGCCAACAAATCAAGCCCAAAATCAAGCCTAACCAATTCCATCATTAGTCAAACAAATGATGTAAGTGAAGTGGGTCCCACCAGTTTTAAATTCAAAATTTAAGTCGGCTAACTCAACAAACAACTTTGTTCGGGTCCAAGTTCATTTAATTCTGAATAAACGAATTTTCCGTTGCGACGTAATTAATTCTAATTTATATAAATAATAATGCCTAGCAAAATTATTACGAAAGTCGCTTGCGATTTAATTCTAAATTAATTCGTTCGCCCGAATTAAAATCCAATTTTAATTCCGCTTTGAAATCTAATTTCAATTAATATATCTAATATATTATTTTAGCCTAATTAAATAAATTAAATAGTAAAATCCAATTTAACTATTAAATTTACTTTGTCGATTAATTCCAAATTAATCGTTTTCTCTCTTCTAGTCGAATTAATCCCAGATTAATTTTTGCCGTAATTAATCCTAGATTAATTTTCTCTCTCTCATAATTAATCCCAGATTAATTATGTTCGAGTCAAATGTCATCGGTGAATCTTTGGGAGGTGACCCAAGAGATCCCTGGATATGTTGGCAGTAAATACAGTCATCGGACTATCCGAATACGTGCGTACCCGGTACCACTTTCTTATCGATTTACAAGACATGGTTGGCTTCTAGCAAAGCACCGTGCCTACCCAATTCTCAAGAAATATTCTTTTAAGGAATACAAGATCTTTATCAAGTGTAGTATACATAGTATTGCGTATTATGATCCAGTATCGTATGTCACATGCTAGGCCGGGGGCTGGAGTTGTGTCTGCCATGTACGAAGCATATATCGGATCACTAGCAACTAGTCTCTTTATGATCGAAAAGTCATGACCTAGTCATACTTCCCCGATGGCTATAGCACTATAGAGTACCAGTTCTGTATCCCTACGTGATCATCATCTCCATATGACTGAAGTGATACTTCCATCTTGACATCACACCCAATACACTACGATTCTTAGTAAGCCTAGAAGAGGCGTACATAGAACCTGTTAAAGCCCCGGACGACCAAAACCAAAGCATACTGATTGTCGCAAGTATTAACGATGCAAGTCTCAGGTTAAGACCATATACATCTACCCTGATTCGGATTCCCATAGACACATAGTCATACTACCAATGTGATTCCGAGGGGTCTATCCAGAGTGAAGCTGTTCCCATACCATCGACAAACAGAACCTCATATCACACTTGCATGAGTATCTAATACCCAAATATATGAGAACTATGTCGTTAAGCTTCCATAACACGCACAAATGTAATACTAGCCTATTCCTTATTATCGATGTCCAATCTCGATAATACTACGACTATGGATATTTAATGATTAAACCTTACGTGGATTAATATTGTCTCATATCTTATTAATCTGGTACTAATCATATGGACTTTTATCATTGATATATCCAGGTAATCTAATTACAAATGATAAAAGAGCAATTTCCTTTGTCACATAGTTAATTTTGTACAAGAACACCATGTTCTTTACAAAATAGTGATGCTATGGGTCATTATTATCCAACAATCTCCCACTTGGCCTATAGCCAATCACTCAAGTGTCCAACACCTGAACTATGTACTGGTCGCTCAAACTTCTGCTGAGAAATAGTTTTCGTCAGAGGATTTGCAAGGTTATCATCTGATGCGATTTATTCGATCATCACATCGCCACGATGTATGATCGTACAAACAAGATGAATTAGTTGAAGTACATATTTGGATCATTGATGAGACCGCGGTTCTTTATCCTATGTTGTAGCCTAGCTCAGCTGCTAACAAAACTACTCCTAATCCAATCAGGAATTTATAGATCCAAAATGCTTCTTTTGCTGCCTTAGCTGCATCAATATTTCGCTTTTATTGTTTAATCGGCAACAATATCTTGCTTGGAAGATTTCCAGCTCATTGTTCAGTTGTTCAAATAAAATATGTACCCTTATTGCTACTTACAGTCGTCTTTCTCGGTTTAGAAACTTGCAGCGGTGAACCCAGTCACCTCAAGTTCTCCTTTCCCCATATTCTCAAAAAGCATCCTTAGTTCGTCCAAGATACTTAAAGATGTCCTTTACATCAATCCAGTGACCATCACCTGGATTGGCCTGATTGCGTCTATATATGCTCAAAGTATATGAGACGTCAGGTCGCGTACATTTCAAAACGTACGAGCTCTGGGAAAGTGTCAGCATTTTTCTAGATCTATCCCAGTAGATCTTTATTCCTAGAATAAAGCCTGCTTCTCCCATCTATACCATGGAGAATTTTAATGAAAGCCAAGCTTTCACCAATTATAGCATGGGAATGTCATTGCCGAGAAGCAATACATCATCAATATTTAGGACATTGATTGTCAGTGCGCTCCTACTAACCTTCTTATATACACAAGAATCATCTTCGTTTTGAATTAAATCATATACCATTATGATTACATCAAAATATTGGTTCCAAGAACGCAATGTTTGCTTCAATCTATAAATGGATTGATTTAACTTGCAAACCTTGTTTGCATGTTTTGGCACGATAAAACCATTAGGATATTACATACAAACATCCTCCAAAAGGTTTCCGTTAAGAAAAGCGGTTTTAGCATCCAGCCGCCATATTTCATAATCGAAATATGCAGCATTAGCAAGCATTATCCGAATGGATTTAATCATGGCAACATGTGAAAAAGTTTCATCGTAGTCGACACTATGTGGTTGACGATACCCTTTCTGTACAATCCTAGCTGCGTATATTTATATGTTGCCATCCAAGTTTGTCTTCCTTGAAGACCCATTTAGTACCAATAGGCATAATGCCTTCTGGTACATCAACCAGTATCCAAACTTGGTTGGTATACATGGAATCCATTTCGGACTTCATGGCACTTTGCCATAAGAGGGTCGATACCCTGTATCATTTCCTCATACGTAGTCGGTCCATTATCCTCAATAAGATTAATATCTACATGAGGTGAGATCAGAAACCCATACCTCCCAAGTTGTTTTCTGACTCTCTCTGACCTACGTGATTCTTATATATTAGAAGATTGTAATACAGTCTCATCCCTGATGAACTGTTCATGTTCCGTAAAAGATTCGGTGCCAGGAATAATATTACTCTGATTTTCATCGAGTTTTACTTTCCTCCCACTTACCACTACATATAGGAATTCCTCTTAGGAAAACCACATGGAGAGCAACAATTATATTGTTCTCTTGTGAGTTGTATAAGTACTATACTTTGGTTTCCCTAGGATAACCTACAAATAGACACTTATCCGATTTGGGTTCTAGTTTGGTACCATCCAAACATATGCCCAACATTCCCAAATCTTCAAGAATGGGAAACACATTTTCTTTCCTGTTCATATCTAATATGGAGTCTGTCTAACAGATTTTCATGGAACCTTATTCAAAATAAGTATTGCAATGTTTAATGCATATCATTAGAAGGAAATTGGTAGCTCAAATCGACTCATCATTAACCTAACCATGTCCAACAAAGTTTGGTTTCTCCGTTCGGACACACCGTCCAACTGAGGTGTTCCGGGAGGAGTATACTGTGAAAGAATACCATACTCTTTCAAGTAATCTTGAAACTCATATGTTTAAGTATTTTACACTATGGTCCAATCGTAATGTATTAATACTTTTATCGGTCTGTTCTCTTACTTCGTGTCGAAACTCTTTGAATTTCTCAAAAGTTTCCGACTTGTGTTTCATAAGATACATATAACCATAACGCGATGCCACATCCATAAAGGTTACGAAGTATTCATATCCACCTCTAGCCTAGCTAGACATGGGCCCACTTAAGTCACTATAAACGAGGGCTAACAGATCGGTGGCACGTGCACCCTTACCATGTAAAAGATGTTTTAGGCATTTTACCTAAGAAACAAGATTCGCAGACATCATTTGAATTAGGATCAAATTCGTCATTGTATCCACTCTTCGAAAGTGTGGATATACGAGTCTTGTTAATGTGTCCCAGACAACAATGCCACAAATAAGTCTCATCTGATTTACTCAGTTTGAGCCTTTTATTTGTCATGTTATATGTGTTGGAGTTTGCTAAGGTCCTAAGGATCAATAAACAAGCATGAAACATAAGTTAATACAACGAGGGAGTTACAGAATACTCACATCGATCGGTTGAGTGACGCGGGAGGCAACAAAAATTTCATTTTCTGCTCCTTGTGCATTCGGCAGTGAGCTTCTGGACTGCTCCATTTTCGCCCATCAAACTTCAAGAATCCAAGCTCCAAGCTTCGTCAAATGATTCCCAGCTCATTGGTGGACTTCCCTATCACCTTCGCATGTCTCTCGGAGTGCTAGCTCTTGATGATTTTGCCACAAAATCATCGCACTTGTGCTTCCCTTTTTCCCTCTAAGTTCTCGGCAAATAAGAAGAAAAAAATTGCCATCCATGGGCGTGAGAGAGAAGTGGAGAAGAGAGAATAAAGAGTTGAAAAATTGTAAAGGTTAATTGATTTCTAAAATCAATTCAACATATACCAAAACATATAATAATAATATATGTCACTCAAGCTTTCAAAAGCTTTTCAACAACTCCCATCAAGTCACATTTATCAATCAAGTTGTCAAGTCACATCACTCAAAGTGACAAGTGATTTGACACTTGATGCGACTAATGAATTGACTTGCGTGCCGCACTCGAATTCAAAATGCGAATATGCTCGCAAACAATCCCGGGCTCGGGTTCGCTAATTCCAAATTAACGAATTCTCCGTTGCGTCGTAATTAAATGATTATGCCTAGCGAAGTCACTATTCACGTCGCTAACGAATTAATTCTAAATTAATTCGTTCGCCCGAATTAAAATCTAATTTCAATTCTGCGTCAAAATCCAATTTCGTTTAATATATCGAATATATTAATTTATCGATTAATTCCAAATTAATCGTTATCTCTCTTTGATTGATATTTTATCCCAGATAAAATATCTCCGCAATTAATCCCAGATTAATTTTATCTAATTAATCCCAGATTAATTAAAAGTGCGAGTCATACCTCATCGGTGAATCTTTGGGAAGCGACCCATGAGATCCCCGAATATCTTGGTAGTAAATTTGGTCGTCGGACTATCCGAACACGTAAGTACCTAGTACTACATTTGTACCGATTTACAAGACAAGGTTGACTTCTAGCAAAGCGCCGTGCCTACCCAATTCTCCAGAAATATCCTTACAGGAATAAAGGATCTATATCAGGCGTAGTATACGTAGTATTGTGTATTTCGATCCAGTATCGGATGATCACATGCAAGGCCTGGGGCTGGTAGAGTGTCTGCCCCGTACGAAACATATATCGGATTACGAGCAACTAGTCTCTTTAATATCGGATAATCATGACCAAGTCATATTATCCCAATGGTTGCAACCTTTTTAGAGAACCAGTTTTGTATCCCTACGCGATCATCAACTCCATATGACTGGAGTGACACTTCCATCTTGACATCACACCCAACACACTACGATTCTCAATATACCCAGCATAGGCGTACACAGAACCTGTTAAAGCCCTGGACGACCGCAACCAAAGTATATTGATTGTCGTAAGTATTAGCGGTGCAAGTCTCAGGTTAAGACCAAATACACCTACCCTGATTTCGGACTTCCATAGACACATAGTCATACTACCAATGGAATTCCGAGGGGTCTATCCAGAGCGAAGCTGTTTCCCGTACCATCGGTAAAACATAACCTCATATTACACTTGCATGAGTATCCTATACCCAAATATATGAGAACTATGCCGTTGTGCCCTCACAACGCGCACAAGTGTAATACTAGTCTTTTACGTATTTATCGATGTCCAATCTCGATAATACTCTGACTAGGGATATTTAATGATTCATCCTTCATGGATTGATACTGTCTCATATCATTCTCAATCCAAGAAACAAATCACATGGACCTCCTATCATTTATACATCTAGGTGATCTAATCACAAATGATAAGAGTGCAATCTCCTTTGTCACATAGTTAATTTGTACAACAACACCATGATCTGTACAAATAGTGACGCTATGGGTCATAATTGTCCAACAATCTCCCACTGGCCTATAGCCAGTCACTCGAGTGTCTTACACCCGAACTATGTACGGTTGGCTCAAACTGCTGAGAAAAGACTTTCGTCAGTGGATTTGCATGATTATCATCTGATGCGATTTATTCGATCATCACATCGCCACGGTGTATGATCCGAACGAATCAGATGAATATCGAAGTATGTATCTGGATCGTTGATGAGACCATTAATTCTTTAGCCTGTGCTGACGCCTAGCTCAGCTGCTAACAGAATTATATATAATCTAATTAGATTTGTTATCGACCCAAATGTCTTCTATTGCCGCCTCAGCAGCAATAACCACATAACATTTGTTGTTTATTCGGTAACAGTATCTTGCTAGGAAGATTTCCAGCTCACTGTACCGTTGTTCAAACTGTATAGTACCGTGTGCAACTTATAGTCATTTTTATCGGTTTAGGAAACTTGCAGTAGTGATCCCAATCACTTCAAGTTTTCCATCTCCATAGTTTAAGACAACATCCTTAGTTGTCTAAGATACTAACAAATGTTCTTAATTTCAATCCAGTGACTATCACTTGGATTGGCCTATTTGTGACTTCATATGCTCAAAGCGTATGAGACACCAGGTCGCGTACATTTTTCAATGTACGATTTCTCGGAGAGTTTTCTCGAAAGCCAAGCTTTCACCGATTGTTTTTATGGGAATATCATTTCCAAGAAATGACATATTATCATTATTTATAGGACAACCACTATCAGTGCGCTCCCACTAACCTCCTTATATACACAAGAATCCTTTTTCGTTTTGAATTAAATCATAAACCATTATGATTATATCAAAATGATAATTCCAAGAACCTAATGCTTGCTTCAATCCAAACATGGATCGAATAAACTGCAAACCTTGTTTGCTTTATATGGTATGAAAAAATCGTCAGGTGTTGTAAACATCCTCCAAAAGGTTTCCTTTGAAGGAAAGCGATTTTCCCGTTAAGCTGACATATTTCATACATGAAAAATACAGCTTTAGCAAGCATTATCCAAATGGATTTACCGTGGCAACAGGTAAAAGGTTGAATCGTAATCGACACAATGTTGATAACGATACCTTTCCGCTAAAAGCCTAGCTTCATACGTTGGTATGTTGCCATCCATGTATGTCTTCCTTGAAGACTTATAAGTATCAATAGGCACAATGCCTTGCAGTACATCAACTAGTATCCAAACTTGTTGATTTACATGGAATCCATTTCGGACTCATGACACTTTGTCACAATTAGGGAGTCGATACCTTGTATCACTTCCTCATACGTAATCAGTTGGTATACCTCAATAAGATAGACATCTTTATGAGGTGAGATCAGAAACCCATACCCCAGGTTGTTTTCTGACTCTCTCCGACTTACGCGGTTCTTGTGTATTCGAAGATTAATGGTATAGTTTCATCCTTGATGAACTATTTGTGTTCCATTAGGATTCGGTGCCTGGAACAGTATCACTCAGATTTTCATCGAGCTTTACTATCCTCCCACTTACCACTGTATATCGGTATTCCTCTTAGGAAAACCGCATGGTGAGCAACAATCAAAATTTTCTCATGTGAGTTGTATAAGTACTATACTTATGGTATCTCTAGGATAACCTACAATTGGCACTTATCCAATTTGGGTTTTAGTTTGGTATCATCCAAACATATGCCTAGCATACCCAAATATTCAGGAATGAGAAACCCGGTTTCTTTCCCGTTCATATCTAATATGATATCTGTCAAACAGATTATTATGGAACCTTATTCTAAATAAGTTCTGCACTGTTAATGCTTATCCGTTGAAGGAAATGGTAGCTCAGAGCGACTCATGATTAACCTTATCATGTCCAACAAAATTTGGTTACTCTGTTCGGACACATCGTCATTTTGACGTGTTCCGGAAGGAGTCCTCATTGAAAGAATACTATACTCTTTCAAGCATTTTAGAAACTTATTGCTTAAGTATTTTCCATTACGGTCTTACCGTGACAGTTTTATACTTTAGCCGATCTGTTAGTCTATTTCGTGTCGAAACTTTAAAAGTTTCCGATTTGTGTTCTAAAAGAAACACATAACCATAAAGCGATGCCACATCCGTAAAGGTCACGAAATATTCATATCCACCTCTAGCCTAGCTAGACATGGGCCCACTTGCTTCACTATGAACTAGGGTTAACCGATCGGTGGCATTTACACTTTTACCAAGTAAATAGTGTTGTAGGCATTTTGCCCAATAAACTAGATTCGTAGACTTTATTTGTTTGGAATCAAATCAGTCCTAGTACCCACTCTTCAAAAGCGTGGATATACGAGTCTTGTTTCATCGTGTCCCACACATCAATGCCACGATATGATTCTCCTGATCAAATCAGTTTGAGCTGTTTTTTTGTCATTTTATACGTTTGAGATTTATTTATATTCAAAATATAAATATTGTTATTCACATCTAATGTGTTTATCTCAATATCATCTTTATATAATGAAACAATTTAGTGTTCTAGAATATAAAGGTAAACCCACAGTGGGTTAAACACTGATATAGAGATAATGTTTCTAGTCAAACTAGTTACATTATAACAGTTTCCTAATTTAGGCACACACCTGAAGGTAGTTCCTAAACTTAGGTATCTACGGTTAAAACAGCGACTTTCGTCCCGTTTCCAATTCGCAGATTAATCTCTTTTGAAGTTAGTATCCTGTTCATAACAGATTCTAAACATCAATACATATATTTTATGTACCACACCAAGTATTTAAAATCTAATTTCAATACTAGTAATGAACATAATTATGACAAACATATTTGAAGTCAAAGCCTTGCTCGTTCTTCAATTCCTTCATGTCTGCTTCGTTCAAACGGCAGTCACGCTTCCGAGATCCCGTTTGCCACAATTTAGGCAGACATTTTGGGATATGTCCTTTATCTTCCTAGAAGATTATAATGATTTTGCCTTTGCCCTTTTCAACACTCAGAAGTCTTTGGCCAAGCCTCGGGTTTCTAGAATATCGAAGTAACGTACGCCTTGCGCTACTTGCCTAATTGCAAAGTTTGACTTTGTCTCCTTGAGAATAGTTGACCTGCGTAAACACACACGTATAACGCAAGCGCACGTATCGTTCAAGTAGTATAAAAATATCGATCCCACGATGACTTAATTCCTACTATTGTTATTAATTGTTGATACTATTTATTTACAGATATCTAATTGAGGGAGAAGAAAATGATTGCTTGATTGATTTGGTTGATTGTAGATTTGCTAAATAAATAAATAAAAAGACAAAAGAAAATACTAAGGAAAATAAAAGACTCAAAGATCTAGGGTTGTGAATCATTCTAATATCTTTTTAAAAGATGAAGTGATTATTTTATGTTTGTGTAATAAATCAGATTACTAACCTGGAACACGAATTTATGTGAAAGCATCTGTCGATGGTTAGACACAAATACCCAGTTTAATCCAATTGAATCATATGTCTATGTCAATTAAATTACCTGAATTCATTAAGTTTAAGTTCCAATTATGGCTACCCCCGCCCGACAGGTATATGTCTATCCTGTAAGGAAATCTATTAAAGGGTTATCTATCCTCAAAGAAGATTGTGGGCTATTAAGTCTAAGGCTGAAACCTAAAATCCATATGTCTAGTTCATTTTAGATTTACCACATCAATCTTATTGGTGATCAGACAACAAGAAGCATTAAGCTTAAGACTTAATAAGTAAACCTTTAATTATCCAAACTATAAAATAACCTCTTATAAACCGGTGATATTAAATTTCATCACAACCTAGAAAACTAACTTAGTTATAACACATAGTTATGACAAGTAAAAAAGACATAAAAATTACTAAAAAGTAAATGCAGAAAAATAAATAAAATGCTAAGGTAAAATGAATTAACTTCTACTATTAACTATTTAGATATCTCCCATAAAATAATATATATACTTGTGATAATTTTACCAACCAGCCATATAGGCGGTAACCTGATTAAGTCAAATTAAGATCAACCAGCCATTAAGGCGGTAATATTTGTTAATAAACCAGCCATAAAGGCGGAACAAAAATAAACCAGCCATAAAGGCGGAACAATAAATAAACCAACCGACCAGTATGGCGGTATCCTCATTAAGTCAGGTTTAACCAGATTAAATTGAATAACCAACCGACCAGTATGGCGGTATCCACATTAAGTCAGGTTTTAAATAGTTTATATATTATATTTTAGGGAGATTAATCTAAATAGCAATAGGAAAAAAATTACCTTTTCACCTTAGCATGGAGAAGTTACCCTCGCATAGTAAAATGGTAAAAAGTAAAAATAAAATTACTATTCAAAAAAATAGAATTACTATTACTATTTCAGAACTTAATTAAAATTAACTACAAAACTGAAATTAAAAGAAACTAAGAAGAAAACTCCCTATTTACATCAGAGGATTTCAAGGAAAAGGTACATTTGAAACTGAAATTTGAAGCTGAATTTATAGGCCCCGGTAGACCTTGGGCGTCGCGACGCCAAGGGCTTTGGCGTCGCTACACGATGACGTGGCAAAACCTTATTGGTTGCTTGGCATCTAACCGGACACGTGGCAGGGAGGCTGAAAAATTTTGGCTCATTGAATTTTTGACACGTGGCAAGGCGGCTGGCTGAAGTCGGCTCGTTGAATTTTTGACACGTGGCATGCGGCGCACGTTAGCAGATCGCTTGTGGTAATGACACGTGGCACGGCGCACGTTAGCAAAGTCAAACTTCTCAAACTCTGACCTGTGGACCCGGCGCACGTTAGCAGTAGCTCGGCGCACGTTGGCGTCGCGACACCAAGGGTTTGGGCGTCGCGACGCGCAAAATTACAAAAATGCCCTTTTTTGCCAATTTTCACAGTTTTGCTACAAATCACCTCCAGAATGTCCTGAAACTTTATTTATCTACAAAATAACACAAAACACATCAAAATATTCACAAAACTCAAGAAACTATACAAAATATTAAGTTAAATCAGTGGGAAATAGTGATACATTTATCACTCATCAATAGTCATCAACTCTCCAAGAGTTATTAAATGCAATTTAGTACTTTTAAAATCTAAGCATAGATTTATGAAGATCCTTCAATTTCATTATCATACTTTAAGGATCTAATCCTTAGTTTGATTCAGAAATAAGGAGTCTACTATGCCAAGCTAAATGGATTAAGCACTTAAGTTATCATCGCATAAATCTTCCAAAGATTATGCTCTACTATTTGCTTAACTCCGGGCTTAGGCATAATATGTTATTTTATCAAATAAAGTAACTTATTAGTTTCCAGGATCATCCTAAAATTTATTCCCAATTTGAAAATTAAGCCATTTAAATATATTTTCCCCAGGATTATGTTTTAAATGTCAATCTTTCATTTTTATCTTGATTCTAATAGTCCAACTATTTAATCAACGATTTTGGTATTATTTATTATAATGATTACAATAGTCCAACTATTTAATCAACTATAAATTTAATAGATTAAAATCAATTATATTGATTACTTAATCCAATTATAAAATCAACTATAAATGAATAGTTTGAATATAGTCCAACTATTTATTAAAACAACAATTTAAATATTAGTCCAACTAACATTTAATTTATATGACGAATGATATTTGTTTGAGCGCGTATGGCAAGTAATTAAACGAATATTGCAAATTCAATTCTTACCTCCCACTAATTTTCGGCGAGCCTCTAACCCTCTGTCGAGTACTCGGGAAACCGTGTTTCCTACCGGGCTAGGATCCCGTTAAATATCACACAATCTTGACTTTGGCCAACAAATTGTATGATAATTAACTAGGTAGATCTCTAAGATCAATTGGATCCAATCCAATTCCTAGATCCAGTAGGGGGACATCCAAGTCTAAAACATATATCTTATTTATGCCAATACATCCAATGTATTGCCTAACCTTTTTCCTCTGAATCAATTAAGCCTTGGCTTTGGCACAACAAACTTAGTGATCCCATTTAAGCGTGACCCATTGACCATGGAAAGCTTCGTAATCAATGTCGATGGAAAGAAATGGTCTTGACTTTGGCCAACACCACAAATTGGACAAGACACCAATATGGAACAAAGCCTTCGTGATTCAAACATATCCTCGACGGACAAAGGCCTTGACTTTGGCCAACAAGCCAATGCTAGTCTCGGATCATGAGTGAGAATCACTCAATGGAAGGAAAGACGATTAATATTTTTCGAGGGTTTTTTGAGTGCAAATTGGCAACCTATTTATTATCTTTGTAAGGTCTCATCATCATACACCCTTAAACATGCATTCTAAACACATAATAAAGCGCGTATAATAAAATAATAATGATATGCGGATGGATACTTTACACATTGATCCTAGATCAAATCTCTCCATTTCTCTCTCCCGCTAGCACATGTATTACTTCTACCCGTTACACTACACTTCTAAAGAAACCTCATTTACATTGAGGGGAATAGGTGAGAAGAGAATACAAAGAATAAGAAGGTGATAAGGCTGGACACGCAGGTCCAATTAATAAATCAAATTTATTACAATAATTTCTAAAATTGTCCAACCCATCTAATATCCATCCGATATACATTATTCATGCATCGCAACCATGTATTCACACAAACATGTTATCAATCAATCTAATCAAATTAATTAATCTGATAATTAGTGACCATCCAATGTTCAAACAACGATTTGATTTTGCGCGAGTCAAACTTGTTTTGCGAATAAGTACTCAAAATACGAATTCTCGAATTAAATTAAACTACATAATTAAATCCAATTCAATTTGTATTTAATACTAATTCGCTATTTAATTCCAAATTAAATACTACACTTTATTAATAAACCTTTACGAATTAAATTCCAAATTTAATCGTTACAGGTCTCAAAGCCCGATTAACGTCCAACGTCAATTTAATTAAAGTCTAATGGGCTTTTAATTAATTTCTTAAGGCGTGGACTTTTGGTCAACTCGGGTCAAACCGAATAACCAAAATCCAATCCGGGAATTACCCCATAAGCCCATAAATCAATTTTGGCCCATTAGGCCCAATTAAACTTTAAAGGTCCATTAGTCGCATTTGGGCTTTATGGATGCGGTTTTGGGCCCAATTGGATCCAATCCATTTGGCCTAAACCTAACTTGGTACAACCAAGCCCAATAAGCCCAATTACAACATAACAAGCCCAAATCCAATTTAAGGCCCAAATAATTAAATTCCAAATTCCAAATTCCAATTTAATTACCCAAAGTGTATAACACAATTAATCACCCAAATCATATTTCCAAAACATTAATTATACAATTAATCATGCTCAATTACATCAATTAGTGTCCAACACATTTTGATCAAAAATCAAACCCATACATGCTTAAAGCTCTCGGCAATGGGGACTAATTTTACGTTCGATTCATTTCAATCCAATTAAATTCACAATCGAACATTAATCAACATCCCAATTGATTCCAACTCATCCAATGAATCAAAAAATCAAAAATCACCAAGAATTAGGGCTCCACACATTCGAACAACTCAAGCATTGGGGGGAAAAATGTTCCAAACAAATTTTTTTCAACAAATTGATCCAATCAATCTTCAATAAAAACATATTAAGCATACTAATTCATCCAATTTCATTAAAACATGCTCAAATACAATTTACCCAAATTTTAACCCCTAAATCAATTTCATTTTTTCCTTGCTCATGATACCATTGTTGGAGTTTGCTAAGGACCCAAGGATCAATAAACAAGCATGAAACAAAGTGAATACAACGAGAGAGTTGCGGAATACTCACATCGATCGGTTGAGCGACGCGGGAGGAAACAAAAATTTCATTTTCTACTCCTTGTGTATTCAGCAGTGAGCTTCTGGACTGCTCCATTTTCGCCCATCAACTTCAAGAATCCAAGCTCCAAGCTTCGTCAAATGATTCCCGGCTCATGGGTGGACTTCCCTATCACCTTCGCATGTCTCTCGGAGTGCTAGCTCTTGATGATTTTGCCACAAAATCATCGCACTTGTGCTTCCCTTTTCCTTCCAAGTTCTCGGCAAACCAGAAGAAAAAAAACTGCCCTCCATGGGCGTGAGAGAGAAGTGGAGAAGAGAGAGAAAGAGTTGAAAAATTGGTAAGTTTAATTGATTTCTAAAATCAATTCAACATATACCAAAACCATACAATAATAATATATTGTCACTCAAGCTTTCAAAGCTTTTCAACAACTCCCATCAATCACATCTATCAGTCAAGTTGTCAATCACATCACTCAAAGTGACAAGTGATTTGACGCTTGATGCGACTAATGATTTGAAGCTTGATTTGACTTGCGTGCCGCGCTCGAATTCAAAACGTGAATGCACTCGCAAACAATCTCGGGCTCGGGTTCGCTAATTCCAAATTAACGAATTCTCCATTGCGTCGTAATTAAATGATTACGCCTAGCGAAGTCACTATTCACGTCGCTAACGAATTAATTCTAAATTAATTCGTTCGCCCGAATTAAAATCTAATTTCAATTCTGCGTCAAAATCCAATTTCGTTTAATATATCGAATATATTAATTATAGATTAATTCCAAATTAATCATTATCTCTCTTTGATTGATATTTTATCCCAGATAAAATATCTCTGCAATTAATCCCAGATTAATTTTCTCTCTCATCTAATTAATCCCAGATTAATTAAAAGTGCGAGTCATACGTCATCGGTGAATCTTTGGGAAGCGACCCATGAGATCCCCGGATATGTTGGCAGTAAATTTGGTCGTCGGATTATCCGAACACGTAAGTACCTAGTACAACGTTTGTACCGATTTACAAGACAAGGTTGGCTTCTAGCAAAGCGCCATGCCTACCCAATTCTCCAGAAATATCCTTACAGGAATAAAGGATCTATATCAGGAGTAGTATACGTAGTATTGTGTATTTCGATCCAGTATCGGATGATCACATGCAAGGCCTGGGGCTGGTACAGTGTCTGCCCGTACGAAGCATATATCGGATTACGAGCAACTAGTCTCTTTAATATCGGATAATCATGACCAAGTCATATTATCCCGACGGTTGCAACCTTTTTAGAGAACCAGTTCTGTATCCCTACGCGATCATCAACTCCATATGACTGGAGTGACACTTCCATCTTGACATCACACCCAACACACTACGATTCTCAATATACCCAGCATAGGCGTACACAGAACCTATTAAAGCCCTGGAGGACCGCAACCAAGGTATATTGATTGTCGTAAGTATTAGCGGTGCAAGTCTTAGGTTAAGACCAAATACACCTACCCTGATTTGGGACTTCCATAGACACATAGTCATACTACCAATGGAATTCCGATGGGTCTATCCAGAGCGAAGCTGTTTCCCGTACCATCGGTAAAACATAACCTCATATTACACTTGCATGAGTATCCTATACCCAAATATATGAGAACTATGCCGTTGTGCCCTCACAACGCGCACAAGTGTAATACTAGTCTTTTACGTATTTATCGATGTCCAATCTCGATAATACTCTGACTAGGGATATTTAATGATTCATCCTTCATGGATTGATACTGTCTCATATCATTCTCAATCAAGAAACAATTACATGGACCTCCTATCATTTATACATCTAGGTGATCTAATCACAAATGATAAGAGTGCAATCTCCTTTGTCACATAGTTAATTTGTACAACAACACCATGATCTGTACAAATAGTGACGCTATGGGTCATAATTGTCCAACAATCTCCCACTTGGCCTATAGCCAGTCACTCGAGTGTCTTACACCCGAACTATGTACGGTTGGCTCAAACTGCTGAGAAAAGACTTTCGTCAGTGGATTTGCATGATTATCATCTGATGCGATTTATTCGATCATCACATCGCCACGGTGTATGATCCGAACGAATCAGATGAATATCGAAGTATGTATCTGGATCGTTGATGAGACCATTAATTCTTTAGCCTGTGCTGACGCCTAGCTCAGCTGCTAACAGAATTATATATAATCCCAGATTAATTTTCTCTCTCATCTAATTATCCCAGATAATTAAAAGTGCGAGTCATACGTCATCGGTGAATCTTTGGGAAGCGACCCATGAGATCCCCGGATATGTTGGCAGTAAATTTGGTCGTCGGATTATCCGAACACGTAAGTACCTAGTACAACGTTTGTACCGATTTACAAGACAAGGTTGGCTTCTAGCAAAGCGCCATGCCTACCCAATTCTCCAGAAATATCCTTACAGGAATAAAGGATCTATATCAGGAGTAGTATACGTAGTATTGTGTATTTCGATCCAGTATCGGATGATCACATGCAAGGCCTGGGGCTGGTACAGTGTCTGCCCCGTACGAAGCATATATCGGATTACGAGCAACTAGTCTCTTTAATATCGGATAATCATGACCAAGTCATATTATCCCGACGGTTGCAACCTTTTTAGAGAACCAGTTCTGTATCCCTACGCGATCATCAACTCCATATGACTGGAGTGACACTTCCATCTTGACATCACACCCAACACACTACGATTCTCAATATACCCAGCATAGGCGTACACAGAACCTGTTAAAGCCCTGGAGGACCGCAACCAAGGTATATTGATTGTCGTAAGTATTAGCGGTGCAAGTCTTAGGTTAAGACCAAATACACCTACCCTGATTTGGGACTTCCATAGACACATAGTCATACTACCAATGGAATTCCGATGGGTCTATCCAGAGCGAAGCTGTTTCCCGTACCATCGGTAAAACACAACCTCCTATTACACTTGCATGAGTATCCTATACCCAAATATATGAGAACTATGTCGTTGTGCCCTCACAACGCGCACAAGTGTAATACTAGTCTTTTACGTATTTATCGATGTTCAATCTCGATAATACTCTGACTAGGGATATTTAATGATTTATCCTTCGTGGATTGATACTGTCTCATATCATTCTCAATCCAGGAACAAATCACAGAGACCTCCTATCATTTATACATCTAGGTGATCTAATATCAAATGATAAGAGTGCAATCTCCTTTGTCACTGTATGGGCCAAATTTGGGCCAAGGGTAAAATCGTCTTTACAGTTCAAAACCCTACAATAAGTAAGGCCCAAGAGTGTAAAATCAAACCAATAAAACCTAGCATTATTGAATTATAATCACGCCACATGCTTACGGATAACTCATCAACCACTCTCTCCCTCATTTTGTCTAGCGTAAAGCATAAATTCACATGCTAAGATTCTTCATTATCGAAAGATAGTATTGAACATGTTGTGGGTCCTATCATCAGAGACTTCAGCACATTGTAGATCCCACCATCACGTGTACAACTTATATTCCAACTGTAAAGTGACTTCCTTCAATCTATAAAAGGGAAGAGATTCTCAACTCTCTGCAGGGCTCTCTTACTAGCTTACGCTCTCTGACACAAGCTCTCTGAGCCCCCCACTCCCACAGACACATATCACCACCTTCACGGACACCCAGAGAGTCAAGGTAACTTCAAACCTTTTTTTCATATTTTACATATTTATTGCTCATTTCATGCTACTGACTTGAGCGTCGGAGTGCCCCCGGCACCCACCACACCGGTGGGCAGTCTACTCCCGTTCACTCTACCTTTGTCTTGCAGGATCGCTAATGCCCCCAACCTACAAATTCTGATTGTGGACCTCGGCCGAAATCCAGCATCCACAATTTGGCGCCCACCGTGGGGCCTTAGCGATTCATAGCAAGCAGATACCACTCAGTCTACAATCCTTAAAAATAAACATCAGATCTTGTGGTGGCATAATCAGCCACTCTATAAAACAGTTACAATCAATGGAAGATGAAAATCGATCCATGTAAAACTCCAGTACTAATCTCCAATAGTATCAGGAACATTCATTCTTCAGCCATTCAAAGGCATGAGGCTACCAGTCATTTCAACTATCTTATCAATCCAATCTCTTATGAGCATTCAAGAATATGGCAAGTGAAAATCTACCATAAAGAGACCATCCATTTAATCACCAAAGAATCCATCATATTTCTCCAATCACGACAAGACACATCTTCCATATGAATGGAAATGTCGAGAGTAATCTTCTCCAGTCTACCTAGAATCAAACTACCAATAAAGAAAATCCAAATCGAGATAACTTCAGCATTATTTCCCTATAAATCATCAGCTCCCAGAGACGTGGAGAATAGCCATATTCGTCATACGACAGAGATGAATTCCAATCTTCTTCATATGATATGAAAGGTGTGTCATCGGCTTCACGCAATGCAAAGATGATTGTTATCTCCTCCCGAGGACTTGGAAGGATTGTCATCTCCTCCAGTCTACAAGAAAAATTTTTCATCTCCTCCAGACTACATGAAAACCCACTGTCTAAGCCAATTATGGTCTCTTACACAAGAAAGAAGCTGGACACAACCACTGTTTACATGCGTAGTTGCCAGTCTACACTTACATGAAGCACTCTGCCATATGTAGTCCATAGTCGTACGCAGACTGCAAAAAATCAAGCATGCTAAAAAATTTTTTTTGAAAGTTAGGCCAAAATGATCAATGAAGAGGCAGGTAAAAAAAAAATCGTAGGCTCCAATAAGAGTTGCAAGCAGTCCAAAGCTAAAGGTGCCGAATGCTTTAGATTCCTTCCATCAAGCTACATGTGGGTGCCAAGAAAAGTTTCACTCTACAAAAGGAACCTCATAAACAACAAATAGTTGAGATAAAGTGAGGCCAACTACCCCACGCTACAAAAAAAAAAAAAGAAGAAAGCGTAAAAAAAAAAAAAAAATTGCCCAAAATAAGAAAAAAAAAAAAAAAGAAAGCAAAGTGTGGGCCCGAATTTGCTTTGTTGATTAAAAAAAAATAAAAAATATTTGGCGGCGTGATAAAAAAAAAAAAAATTTGCCCAAAATAAGAAAAAGAAGAAAGTAAGGTGGGCCCAAATTTGCTTTGTTGTTTGACTAAAGAAAATGGAATTGGCAGAGAGAGAAGATTAAAAAGAAAGCAAAGAAGATTTTGACCAAAAGAAGAAAAAGAGGAAAGCAAGGTGGGGCCAGTTTGAAAAGAGAAAGTGAAGTAATGAAAGAAGAAAGCAGCCCCATAAATTTGACTAAAACAAGAATAGTGCGTGGGCCATGTACAAATCATTTATTAGGTCTCAAACTTTATTCATTATAAAAACAAAACCTGCAACCAAGCAGCTGGCATATACTGCCACACACCACATTTCCCCATACTACCACACGCCAAACGCATACTACATCAATCAAAAGCCACCTCATTCATGCCCAAAAATCCAAACGCCAAAGCTTTTCACATGACCCACGTGAAACTACTACAAGGAACAAGATAATGCGTGAGGAGAGATACCATTTTCCAGCTACCCACGTTGAAAGAAGACAAATGTATTGAGGAGATTGAAACTTTATCTTAACAACCCATGTGAGAGAGGGAATCCAGCTACCCTTTATCTCAAAACAAACAAACAAAAAAAAATTAGTAGAATAAAAACATGGCCCATTCACCAATTTTAACAAAGGACTCCCTTGCATGTGCCATGCTCCACCAACAAGAACAGCTGCCGAATGAAGCCAGCCAACTTGCATAAACCAATGATAATTCCATTCGGCATCTAGTTCATTTGCTAATTGGTGAATGAAGTCCATCATTTTCTCCAAGCAATTTAGTTTCACAAGCACACGTGTAATACTTGGCCACATTGAGTGATCAACATCTAGTTCATTTGACAGAAGCCTATACGACAGGATGATAAAACATTGGTTCATACTATTATCCACATATACAAGGTGGATGGCTATCAACTTCAGGCTACATGGAAAACTCTCATCTCTCCTAAACTACTTGGAATGATTATCAACTCCTCCAGACTAAGTCAAAGGTTAGTCATCATCTCCATACTACATTGATTTAATATTGCCAACTCCATACTACATAGGGAATCTTTTATCATGCCTAGTAGTATGAAAAACTCTCTTGGATCTCCTTCACATTCTGATCGTGCTTTGGTTTTATTAGGAACCTTTCTAATTTTTTCTGGTTTTTTACTTTTTTTATAATTTTTTTCTAGGATGAAACTTCTTTCTTTTAAACTCTATATTTTTTGATTCTTCGATTTTTATTTTTATCTTTCATAGATTTTTTAGTTTTCTTATATTTTTATGGCCCATTTTAGGACATCCCCATTGTGTTGGCAGATTTGTGTTTATCACAACATAATGCGATTTCTGCCTTTTTAGTCTTTTGTAAGAGTCTTCGTTGATAGCAAAGATTTTCTAATCTTTTTTTGAGAAATTTTACTCTAATTCCAAGACTATCACTAGCTCATGCAGTAGTTGTCTATATTTCTCAAATTCTTTTATAAAGTAAATATCCCAAGGTGATGGGAGTTTTAAAAAATACAATTGTTTGGTTTGATCCATATTTTCACTACTATCAAAAACTTGATAATAATACTTTTGAAATTCATAAGTGTATTCGTTGACATAACACATTTTACAGATTGTTAATTTCTGCATGTCACTTTGTGCTTTTTTAATTTATTAGCTGTTTTACAGCATCTTCGTTTCCTATCCAATCTTCTCCTAGGAATTCGTCAACAAGATACTTCACAAATGTAAATATCCCTGAATGATTTGAAATTTCAAATTCTCCTATAACATTATCTCTAATAAGATTTTTAGTTGTTATACTCAGTCCTACCCACCATTGATATAAATTACATCTTAAGGCATATTGTAACATATTGAATTTAGCATTACTACTTTCTTCTTCATCTACGAAGTAAGTATAAAAATATTGCATAGACCTAGTCCATTCATTTATTGATTGATGTACATCGGTATCACAATCAATATTAAGATACATTCCATTAGGAGCTATGGGATGTTCTTCTCGTATTCTAGGGATAAATTGTTCATTCCATTAAGATCTGCTAACTCTATTTCTATTTTTCTATTATATTTTTCTCTTTATTTTTAGCAAGATGTTTGTTTACAATCCATTCATCATAGCTTCTTGGCTTATGATGAGACAAATTAAGTTTTATTGGTTCTTCTGTCCTAGCAACTATCATTGCTTTATTCTTTTTGAATGATTTTCCTTTATTTTGAACTTCATTGTCAATTACTTTGATCATAAGCTCAAGATTCAAAAGTCTAATATCTATTGTTTCTATTTTTTGTCCAATTAAATCAATCTTAGCTGCCATTCCTTCTAATATATTATTTTCTAATCTATGATAAGTTGACTCCGAGTCAATCTCCAATCCAAGCTGGATATGCCCAAAATCCCTATGAATAAGTTTGTCAACTTTTACATTAATAAATTCAATCATATTAGTCATTTTAATCAACTGATTTATTTAATCTGGGTGGCTTAGCCATTGATTAACATCAAATACATTAGGCGTTATTGCCTTAAATAAATTTCTTCTACTTCTTCTTAGTATATAATTCTCATGATACAAGCGTATTGTCATATCTATTGACATAATTTCATTGATAATTTTTTCATTATTATTATGCTCTATTAGCATAATATGACTACACACACATTGTATTACTGTAAGTCTATTACTTTTAGAGAGATGATTCATTGAAGGTACCTTTTATTTGAGCTTTCAGTATCTCTTAAAGCTTCATTCTTCTTTGACGACTCTGTCATCGCCTGGGTACTTTCAGAATTCCATCCTCTATTTATTCTTTGACCAGATTCCCAATGAGAGTAGCTTTCTGAAACTTTTAACATGCTTTGAAGCATTTTAAGTTTTAATTCTTCTTCTAGATTTCTAGGTTCAGTTTTGAACTCTAATTTCCATGCAAGACTTTGTAAACAATTTTCCATATGAACCAAGTCATAGCTGTATGTATTGTTAATTTCTTTAATGCAGTATCTAACTGCAAAATGCTATTGCATTGTTTAGTCATCTGAGTATTCAAATAATAAAAGAAGAGAATTTGTTTTTGGCATTGGTTTTTCAACCTTAGGTATAGGAATTTTAGATTTAGGGATTTGAAAAATAACTCTAGGTTTTAATTGTATTTGTTTATTACATTTGGGTTTACCTTTAGACGCCTGGTTAAACACAAATTTTTCTTGATCGAGGGATTTTAAAATATTGTCTAATATTATGATTTTGACTCTATTTTCTATAGATTCATTTTCATATTCAAACTTACGCTTAAATAGTCTACACTTTTCTTTGACTTTTAAAACATCCTCAATCGATTTTAATTCTAAGGCTTCTAGAGCCTTTAAAAGGTTATAGAGATCTCTTCTCATCTTAATCACTGTCTAGTTGCTCGATAATTTCTTCAGTAGGGTCGTTACCTGCAGATGCAGTAATTAATTGATTAATTTGATTATTGTTTAACTGTACTGGATTACCAGCATAATCTACAAACCCTGGCATGTATTCTACTTCTTTTGAAGCTATATTATGATTCATACAATACATCCAAGTATTCACACAAAACATGTTATCCATCAATCTAATCCAATTAATTAATCTTTGAATTAATGGCATCCAATGTTCAAACAACTATTTGATTTGCGCGAGTCAAACTCGTTTAAGAATAAATACTCGAAATAAGTATTCTTGAATTATATCGAACTACAATTTTAAATCCAATTTAAATTGTATCCAATACTAATTCATATTTAATTCCAAATTAAATAATTACACTTTAATAGTGTCTTTTAGACTTGGATTCCAAATCCAATCCAATTGGGTCTCAAAGGCCCAACTAGCATCCAATACTATTCAATTAAAGTCCAATGGGATTTCAATTAATTCTTTAGGCATGGGCTTTGGCCATTATGGATCAAACCCAAAATGCCAAGGCTCAAGTTAGGAATCACCTTATGCCATAAAATCAATTTAGGCCCATTAGGCCCAATTACATTATTAAAGGCCCAATGTCATATTTTGGGACTTTATGGAAATGGTTTAGGCCCAAATATGATCCAAGACCAAAATTTGGCCCAACCAAGCCCATTAGCCCAAATACAACAAATTAGATTAATATATCATTCCAAATTACATATTAATCCATTTCAAGTGTAATTAACATAATTAATTAATTAATCTAGTATTTCCAAAACACTAATTAATCTAATTAATCATGCTTAACATCTAATTCATGTCCAACACAAATTAATCAAAATCAATCTTTCCAACATGCTTCACACTCACGGCAATACATGAAATTAACATCCAATTTTGATTTCAATCTAATTAAATCAACAATAACATTCAATTTCATGTGAATCAACATATCCAATTGTCAAATTCAAAAATTAACCATGAGCAATCCTAGGGTAATTTTCGGCCATGATGAGAAATTGGGGATTTTTGATCTAATCAATTTTTCTCAATTTCAAAGATGCACAAATCCAATTCAACATCATATAAACATAACTAACTCATCAATTTAGGCAAAATCAAGCTCCAAGCATAAAATCTCAAATTAAAGTTTACAAACCCTAGAATCCAAATCAAGCTTAGATCTGGCTCTGATACCATTGTTACTGTCCTAGATATTCCACATGATCTCTAAGCGTGATTCGTGTGTGAATAATCAAAGAGAGTTGCGGAAAATACTCACAATGATCGGTTGAAGTTCAAAACTTTTTCATGGATGATGGAAGCTCCAAGCCGTCTTTGTTGTTCCAAACTCATGGGTGAGTCTCCCTATCACATTCCTTTGACTCCTTAAAGTGCTAGCTTTGTAGAATTTTGCAACAAAAATCCATGGAAGATAAGAGAAGCTCACGTTTTGACAAGGAAGAAGAGAGAATAGGTTGTTGTGAATAGTAACCTCATACACTTCCAAAGTCGACAAGTTAATTTATACTAAGGTTGAGTGTTGAATTTGGTTTGAGTGTAGTATAAGCAAAGTCAAGCCTTACCTGCCAACAAATCAAACCCAAAATCAAGCCTAAACACTTCCATCATTAGTCAAACAAATGATGTAAGTGAAGTGGGTCCCACCACTTTTAAATTCCAAATTTAAGTCGGCTAACTCAACACGTAACTTCGTTCGGGCCCGGGTTCGTTTAATTCCGAATAAACGAATTTTTTGTTACGACGTAATTAAATCTAATTTAAATAAATAATAATGCCTAGCAAAATTATTACGAAAGTCGCTTGCGAATTAATTCTACATTAATTCGTTCGTCCTGTTTTGAAATCTAATGTCATTTAAATATCCAATATATTATTTTAGCCCAATTAAATAAATTAAATAGTAAAATCCAATTTAACTATTAAATTTACATTGCCAATTAATTCCAAATTAATCGCATTCTCTCTTCTAGTCGAATTAATCCCAGAATAATTCTTGCCGTAATTAATCCTAGATTAATTTTCTCTCTCTAATAATTAATCCCAGATTAATTCTGTTCGAGTCAAATGTCATCGGTGAATCTTTGGGAGGCGACCCAAGAGATCCCTGGATATGTTGGTAGTAAATACGGTCATCGGACTATCCGAATACGTGCGTACCCGGTACCACGTTCTTTTCGATTTACAAGACATGGTTGGCTTCTAGCAAAGCACTATGCCTACCCAATTCTCCAGAAATATTCTTTTAAGGAATACAAGATCTTTATCAAGCGTAGTATACATAGTATTGCGTATTACGATCCCGTACATGATGTCACATGCTAGGCCTGAGGCTGGAGTTGTGTCTGCCCCGTACAAAGCATATATCGGATCACTATCAACTAGTCTCTTTATGATTGGAAAGTCATGACCTAGTCATACTTCCCCGATGGCTATAGCACTATAGAGTACCAGTTCTGTATCCCTGCGTGATCATCATCTCCATATGACTGAAGTGATACTTCCATCTTGACATCACACCCAATACACTCGATTCTCAGTAAACCCAGTAGAGGCGTACACAAAACCTTTTAAAGCCCCAGACGACCAAAACCAAAGTATACTGATTGTCGCAAGTATTAGCGTTGCAAGTCTCAGGTTAAGACCATATACACCTACCCTGTTTCGGATTCCCATAGACACATAGTCATACTACCAATAGGATTCCGAGGGGTCTATCCAGAGCAAAGTTGTTCCCGTACCATCGGCAAACAGAACATCCTATCACACTTGCATGAGTATCCAATCCCCAAATATATAAGAATTATGTCGTTAAGCTTCCATAAAGCGCACAAGTGTAATACTAGCCTATTTCGCATTATCGATGTCCAGTCTCGATAATAATACGACTATGGATATTTAATGATTAAACCTTACGTGGATTAATAATGTCTCATATCTTATTAATCTGGTACTAATCATATGGACTTTTTGTTGGATAATTATGACTCATAGCGTCACTATTTGTAAAAGACATTATGGTTTTTGTACAAATTAACTATGTGACAATGGATAATATGACAATGGTATCATGGAGCCTATTTGAGCATGAAATTTGATTAGGGTTCTTAACATAAAATTTGGGTATTTTTTATTTGAGCATGATTTGATCAAATTGTTTGTTTGAGTATACTTATATATTGATAACTTAGAGTTATGCATGATCAATTTGATAAAAAATTAATTGGATTAATTTTCCCCAAATATCTTATGTTGGCCGAATATGATGAGTACCCTAGGTCATGGTGATTTTTATTTTTTAAACCATTGGATGTGTTTAAATGCATGATAAATATTGATTTGTGATTTAATTGGATTGAAATCGAAATCGGTTTTAAAAATCCCTAATTGCCGTGACCATAAAAGCATGAAAATGAGTTGATTTTGTTTCAATAATGTTGGACATGAATTGAAAATATTAATGCATGATTAATTGATTAAATTAGTATTTTGGAAATATTAATTTAGATAATTAATTAGTGCAATACACTTTAATTAATTAAATTTTGAAATTTGGAAAATTAGAATTTAATTAATTGGGCTTAATTTGGAATTGGGCTAAAGATGTTGTATTTGGGCCTAATGGGCTTGGTTGGGCCAAGTTGGTTTAGGACAATTGGATTGGATCCAAATTAGGCCTAAACCATTCCATTAAGTCCAAATATAACAAATGGGCCTTTAAACATTTAATTGGGCCTAATGGGCCAAAATTGATTTCTTGGCAAATATGATGATTCCTTTATTGGGCCTTGGTATTTGGGTTTGACCCATATTAAATTGACATTGGATGTTAAATTGACATTGGGTTTGACCCATATTAAATTGACATTGGACTTTAATTAAATTGACATTGGATGTTAATTGGGCTTTGAGACCCATTAAGATTAGATTTAGAATCTAAGTCGTAAAGGCGCATTAAAAATGTAATTATTTAATTTGGAATTAAATATAGAATTAGTATTGAATACAAATTGAATTAGATTTAAATTGTAGTTCGATATAATTCAAGAATTCGTACTTTGAGTACTTATTCTAAAACGAGTTGGACTCGCGTAAATCAAATCGTTGTTTGAACTTTAGATGATCACTTTATTCAAAGATTAATTAATTGGATTAGATTGATTGAATAATATGCTTTGTGTGAATACATGGATGTGTTGTATGAATAATGTATATCGGATGGATATAAGAAGGGAAAATGCAATTTTGGAAATTGTTGTAAATTTAGAATTTATTAAATTGGACCTGCGTGTCCAGCCTTATCTCTCGATTCTTTGTAATTCTCTTCTCACCTAATTCCCCTCAATTTTAATGAGGTTTCTTTAATTGTATTATGTAATTGGGTAGAAGTTAGAATAGTGCTAGCCGGGGAGATGAAATGGACTGATTTGTTCTAGGAATAATTTGTGAGATATTCATCCGCATATCATTATTAATTTATTTACCCCGCCTTATTATTCTTTTAGAATGCATGCTTAAGGGTGTATGATGAGACCTAATCAAAGATAGTAAATTGGTTGCCAATTTACGTGAAAAACCCACAACAAATATTAAGCGTTTTCCTTCCATTGAGTGATTCTTTCTCAAGATCCAAGATTGGCACTGGTTTGTTGGCCAAAGTCAAGACCTTTGTCCATCGCGGATGTGTTTGAATCATGAAGGCTTTATTCCATATCGTATGTCTTGTCCAAGTTGTGATTTGTTGGCCAAATTCAAGATCACTTCTTGTCCATCGACATCGATTACGAAGCTTTCCAAAGTCAATGGGTCCCGTTTAACTGGAATCATTAAGCTTGTTGTGCCAAAGCCAAGGCTTAATTGATTCAGAGGAAAAGGTTTGGAAAATATATTGCATATATTGGCATATATGTTGTATATATGTTTCGGACTTGGAGGTCCACCTACCGGATCTAGGAATTGGATGAGATCCAATTGATCTTAGAGATCTACCTAGTTAAATATCATACAGCTTGTTGGCCAAAGTCAAGGTTGTGTGTTATTTAACGGGATCCTAGCCCACTAGGAAACTAGGTTTCCCGAGTACTCAACAGAGGGTTAGAGTCTCGCCGAAAAATAGTGGGAGGCCAGTATTGAATTTGTAATTTCGTTCAAATACTTGGCTTTACGCGCTTTCAAATTATTTCGTCAATTATATTTATTAGTTGGACTATTATTTTATTATTTTTCTTGTAATAGTTAGACTGTACCCATACATCGTTAATTGAATAGTTTGACTATTGCAATTAAGATGACAGGAAAGTTGAGCATTAGAGATATTATCATGGGCGACAATGTCTTTAATGGAGCGAACTTTCAAGATTGGGACATGAATCTAAGGATTGTCCTGGGATCCGAGAAGTTGCTCTACACTATAGAGAGACCTCTTGGGCCTAAGCCCGGACCTGAGCAGTTGCTTGAGCTAGAGCTTTGGAAGACTCATAGCGATGAAAAATCGACTGCTCAATCTGTAATGCTTGCTGCTATGACTCCACAATTCCGTCGTTAGAACAAGGGATTGGATCCATATGAGATGATGGCGAAGTTGCATGATCTTCATCGATCTAATCTTAGATAGCAGAGATATGAGTTGCAGAAGAAGCTCTTTCGCGCTCGCATGTCAGAGGGTACATCTGTTGAGCACCATGTGTTGCAGATGATTGCTGACATTGAGCAGCTGGGACAGATGGGCATTGTCTTCGAGGTTGAGACTTCTATCGATTTGATCTTACAGTCTCTCCCCGACACTTGAAGTGGGTTCATCATGAACTATAATATGATGAACTAAGACATACTCTTGGAGAGTTAATGTCCACACTGCGCGAAGCAAAAAAAGAGCTCCTGAAGGGCAAGAAGCGTGAGGCGCACTTCGCTTCAACATCTCAGTCTTCGAGGGCATGGCCCAAGGTGACTGGAGGTGTAAAGAAGAAGAAGAAGAAGAAGAAGAAGAAGAAGGGCAAGGCCAAATCGTCAAAACCTTCTGGAAAGGGTAAGGACAAATCCCAAGATGTATGTCTGCAGTGCGGCAAACGGGGTCATTGGAAGCGTGACTGCCGCGAGTACAAGGCACACATGAAGGAAATCAAAGCGGGCAAGGCACCGGCTTCAGGTATGTTTGTTATAGAAATAAATATGTCTACTACTAGTTTAAAAAATTGGATTTTTGATCCTGGTTGTGGTACTCATATAGGTACTGATGTGCAGGATCTGCAGATTAGCAGGAGACTGGCCTCTGGGGAGATTGATCTACGCGTTGGAAATGGGACACGAGTCGCCATTTTGGCCGTTGGCACTTATGTTTTGGAACTGCCCTCGGGGCATGTACTTAAACTTTCAGACTGTTATTATGTACCTAGTTTGACTAGGAATATTATTTTTGTATCTTTATTAGCCCAATGTGGCTATACTTTTGTATTTAGAAACACTGGGTGTTTTAAGTATAAAAATGATATGGAGATTTGCACTGCTGATGTAGATAATGGTCTTTATATTTTGAATATAAATCAATCTCAAACATATAATGTAACAAACAAAAGGCTTTAAGTAAGTAACAAAGATGAAACTTACATGTGGCATTGTCGTCTGGGACACATTAACAAGACACGTATATCCACACTTTCGATGGGTACTTGGACGGATTTGATCCAAATTCATATGACGTCTACGAATCTTGTTTATTAGGCAAAATGCCTAAAAACACCTTTTAGCGGTAAAGGTGTACGTGCCGCCGAACTGTTAGCCCTCGTTCATAGTGATGTATGTGGGCCCATGTCTAGCCAGGCTAGAGGTGGATATGAATACTTCATAACCTTTATGGATGATGCACATCGTTATGGTTATGTGTATCTTATGAGACACAAGTCGGAAACCTTTGAGAAATTCAAAGAGTTTCGACACGAAGTAGTAAAAAACAGACGGCAAAAGTATTAAGACATTATGGTCGGACCGTGGTGGCGAATACTTAAGCAATGAGTTTCTTGATTACTTGAAAGAATATGGTATCTTTCACATTGGACTCCTCCCGGAACACCGCAATTAAACGGTGTGTCTGAACGGATAAATAAAACTTTGTTAGACATGGTAAGGTCTATGATGCGTCTCACAGAGCTACCTATTTCCTTCTGGGGATATGCATTGAACAGTGCAATACTTATTTTGAATAAGGTTCCGTCAAAGTCTATTCAACAGACTCCGTATGAGATATAGACAGGAAAGAAACCGAGTTTCTCATTCCTGAAGATTTGGGGTTGCTGGGCATACGTCAAACGTTTGGAAGGTACCAAACTTGAACCCAAATCGGATAAATGCCTATTTGTAGGATATCTTAGGGAAACCAAAGTATATTACTTCTATCACCCACAAGATAACAAAGTATTTGTTGCTCTACATGCAACTGTACCACAATCTTCGAATACACAAGAATCACGTAGGTCGGAGAGAGTCAGAAAACAACCTGAGAGGTATAGGTTTCTGATCTCACCTCATGTGGATATTAATCTTATTGAGGATAACGAGCCGACTACGTATGAGGAAGCGATATAAGATATCAATTCCGCTTTTTGGCAAGAAGCCATGAAGTCCGAAATAGATTCCATGTACACCAGCCAAGTTTGGACACTGGTTGATGCACCAGAAGGCGTAAAGCCTATTGGTTGCAAATGGATCTTCAAGAAGAAGACCGACATGGATGGAAATATACAAACGTACAAAGCTAGGCTTGTAGCGAAAGGGTATCGTCAATGACATGGTGTCGATTACGATGAAACTTTTTCACCTGTTGTCATGATTAAATCCATTCGTATAATGCTTGCTATTACTGCATAGTTTGATTACGAGATATGGCAGATGGACGTCAAAATCGCTTTCCTTAATGGAAACCTTTTGGAGGATGTTTATATGTAATAGCCTGACGGTTTTGTCGTACCAAGACTTGCAAACAAGGTTTGTAAGTTAAATCGATCCATTTATGGATTGAAGCAAGCATCGCGTTATTGGAACCAACGTTTTGATGAGATCATAAAAGAATATGATTTCGTTCAAAACGAAAATGATCCTTGTGTATATAAGAAGGTTAGTGGGAGCGCACTGACATTCATTGTCCTTTACGTTGATGATGTATTGCTGATAGGCAATGACATTCCCATGCTACAATTGGTGAAAACTTGGCTTTCATTAAAATTCTCCATGAATGATCTGGGAGAAGCAGCCTTTATTCCAGGAATAAAGATCTACAGGGATAGATCTAGAAAGCTGCTTGGACTCTCCCAGAGCACGTACATTGATAAAGTGTTGAAGAGATTCAACATGGATCAGTCCAAAAAGGGACTGTTACCAGTGTCACATGGCGTCACTCTATCTAAGGATATGTGTCCTAAAACTCAAGATGAGAGAGACAACATGAATCAGATCTCGTTCGCCTCGGCAGTCGGATCGATCATGTATGCCATGATATGTACGTGACCTGATGTCTCGTATGCTTTGAGCATGTGTAGTCGTTATCAGGCCGATCTAGGTGAAGGTCACTTGATGGCGGTTAAGAATATCCTTAAGTATCTTAGATAAACTAATGATGTTTTCTTAATCTATGGAGATAGAGAACTTGAGGTAACTGGGTATACCGATGCAAGTTTCCAAACGAATAAAGACGACTGCAAGTCGCAATCCGGGTACATATTTTATTTGAACAACAGAATAGTAAGCTGGAAATCTTCCAAGCAAGAGACTGTTGCCGATTCAACAACAGAAGCAGAGTATATTGCTGCAGCTGAAGCAGCAAAAGAGGCAGTTTGGATCTGTAAATTCCTAATTGGATTAGGAGTAGTTCCGTTAGCAGTTGAGCCCATTCCATTGTATTGTGACAATAACGGGGCTATAGCGCAGGCTAAGGAACCGCGGTCTCATCAACGATCCAAGCATGTTCTTCGACGTTTCCATCTGATTCGTGAGATCATACATCGTGGCAATGTGAAGATCGAGAAGGTCGCATCAGAGGACAACATTACAGATTCGCTGATGAGAGCTATTCCTCAGCAAAAGTTTGAGCGACATGTATATAGTTCAGGTGTTAGATGCTTGAGTGACTGGCTATAGGCCAAGTGAGAGATTGTTGGACAATTATGACCCATAGCGTCACTATTTGTAAAAGACATTGTGGTTTTTGTACAAATTAACTATGTGACAATGGAAATTGCATTTTATCATTTTGTAATTGATTACTTGAATATATATAAATGATAAAAGTCCTTATTTAGTTCCGGATTATAAGATATGAGACAATATCAATTCATAAAGGTTTAATCATTAATATCCATAGTCGTAGTATTATCAAGACTGTACATCGATAATGTGGAATAGACTAGTATTGCACTTGTGCGTGTTATGGAAGCGTAACAACATAGTTCTCACATATTTAAGGATTGGATACTTATGCAAGTGTGATAGGAGGTTGTGTTTACCGATAGTACGGAAACAGCTTCGCTCTGGATACATCTCTCGAAATGCCATTGGTAGTATGAATATGTGTCTATGGGAATCCGAATCAGGGTAGGTGTATTTGGTCTTAACCTGAGACTTACATCGCTAGTACTTGCGACAATCAATACGCTTTGGTTTTGGTCGTCCGGGACTTTAACAGGTTCTGTGTACGCCTCTTCTGGGTATATTGAGAATCGTAGTGTATTGGGTGTGATATCAAGACGGAAGTATCACTTCAGTCATATGGAGATGATGATCACGCATGGATACAGAACTGGTACTCTAATGTGTTGCAACCATCGAGATATATGACAAGGTCATGATTATCCGATTAAAGAGACTAGTTGCTTGTGATCTGATATATGCTTCGTACGGGGCAGACACTATTCCAGCCCCAGGCCTTGCATGTGACATCCGATACTAGATCGCAATACGCAATACTACATATACTACGCCTGACAAAGATTATATATTCCTTTAAGAATATTTCTTGAGAATTGGGAAGGCACGACGCTTTGCTAGAAGCCAACCATGTCTCGTAAATCGGTAAAAATGTGGTACGAGGTACGCACGTGTTCGGATAGTCCGACGACCGGATTTACTGCCAACATATCAATGGATCTCATGGGTCACTTCCCGAAGATTCACCGATGACGTATGATTCAAACATAATTAATCTAGGATTAATTGCGGAGAGATTTTATCTGGGATAAAATACTATTTGTAGAGAGAGAACGATTAATTTGGAATTAATCGATAAAATAATATATTCGATATATTAAATGAAATTAGATTTCATAACGGAATTAAAATTGGATTTTAATTCGGGCCAACGAATTAATTTAGAATTAATTCGCGAGCGACGTGAATAGTAATTTTACTATGCATAATTATTTAATTAAATTTGATTTAATTATGTCGTAACGAAAAATTCGTTAATTCAGAATTAACGAACCTGAGCCCGGAATATGTTTGCGGGCCCACTCGGATTTTGAATTTAGTGGGGCCCATATGTCACATCACAAGTCACATCACTTGTCACTTTATTCACTTTTTGGTGATGGAAGTTAGTGAAGACTTTTGAGATAACTTGTTTCTTACACAAGTTGATGTGATGAAAGACTTTTACCAAATATTTGAGATTTGGTATATGATATTTTATTTTTTGGAAAATCCAATACACAAGTCAACATTTCATTCTCATCTCTCTCTCTCTCTCTCAAAAACGCACTCTCCCTCTCTTTGAAAGGTTTGGCCGAAACTCACCCATGAGAAGAAGAAAAATTGTTGCAATTTTTCTAAGTGCTAGCACATCAAAGAATCATATAAGGTGATAGGGAAACCATTCCCAAGAGCTTGGAATCTCAAATCTCAAAGCTTGGAGCTTGGATTCAACATTCAAAGAGGAGCTTGGAAGAACTTCTCAAAGCTTTTTTTTGTTCTACACACATCCTACAACCGATCAAAGTGAGTATAATTCCGCTATACTTCTTTACGTATTCACACTATTTTATGCTTGGATTGATCTTGGGATGAACTTAGAAACCCAACACTTTTATCATTGATATATCCAGGTAATCCAATTACAAATGATAAAAGAGCAATTTCCTTTGTCACATAGTTAATTTTGTACAAGAACACCATGTTCTTTACAAAATAGTGATGCTATTGGTCATTATTATCCAACATCAACTTGAACTATATGATTAATTTCCTATTAATTTTTGATTATTTTCGATTAATCATAAATCACTCAAATCCTTTTTGGTGCGATTTGCTTCCAATTTCTTATTAAACTAGTCAGATGTAGACACTGACCTTAGTTAGGTCTTATGTACTTTTGTTAGTAAAATTTAGGGAAAATGACATAAACATCCCTAAATTTTTGTAAAAAGGACATACAAACTATTTGATTTCAAAATGACATTTGCATACCTCAAAATTTGGTAAAATAACAGATATAAACTTCTAAAATTTCGTAAAAATGAAAGATATACCTCCAAAATTTCGTTAAAATGAAGTAAACCCCCCAAAGTTTCATAAAAATTACATATAAACCCCAAAATAAATAGTCAACACCACAAAAAGGTCTTTAGCGTCGAAAATAATTGACGCTAAAACAAGAAATTTTGACGCCAAATGTCACTAGCATCGAATATTTTCAACGCCAATTTTTGACGCTAATACATAGATGACAAAGAATATTAGCGTCGAAATTATGCTTTCAACACTAAAGTACAACATTATGCGCCAAAATCTTTCGAAGCTAAAAAATAGGCCCTTAGCGTCGACAATAATTTTTGGCGCTAAAGTATGTTTTTAGCGACGAATTGTTTCAACACAAAAGTCTTTTTTACTTAATTAAAAAACTTAAATATGGTTTTGGGTTGTAACAACATGTTAGCTTCGAATTAAATATTTCAACGCTAAATGTTACGTCTTTAGCGTCAAAACTTTTAATTCGAAGCTAAAAGGTAATGAGAGTGTCGGTGGTTTTGGGATTGTAACAAGCCTTTAGCGTGAAACAAAATATCGATGCAAAAGCTATGACATTTAGCTTTGAAATTTTATCTTCGACTCTAAAGGGCAAAACCATTAGCGTTAAAATTTTAATTCGACGCTAAAGGTTAAAACCTTTAGTTTCGACGCTAAAAGTCAAACATTTTACGTCGAATTAAAATTTTCGACAATAAAGATATATTATCTACGTCGAAATACATTTCGAAGCTATAGATCTACTATTTTAGCGTCGAATATTAGTTTTCGATGCTCAAATGAATCTTTAGCTTTGAATCGTTTTTCAACGCTAATTGTTTCGATGTTAAAAGTAGCTTTTCTTATTGTGTAATTACAATAATGTACAAAAAAAATATAATAGCAAAATCATAATAATTGTTCTTAACATCTTAAAAACACGTTAAAGAAAATTCCTAATAATAAATATATTGAAGTATTTTCAATATAGCAAATAAAATAAAGATAGACAATTACGATTTGGTGGATAATTATAGTGATTCAACACACTATTAATTTTAGGGCTTCAATTGATTTTTTAAATTACATTTGTTAATAAAATATTTTATTATAGCAATTAACATAACTTGAATGTACTATAAATTTTAGGATGTATATGTTATGTTTACTAAATTTTTAGGATGTAAATGCTTATAAAATTTAGGGGTGCATGTCATTTTACCGAACCCTAATGCATATGTCATTTTTACGTGTTTTTAAGTATGCATATGGCCATTTTAAAAATTCTTTTTAAGAAATTTCGAGTTTATATGTCATTTTTCTTTACATTTATTGTGTGGAAATATATATATATATATATATATATAAACCCTGAGATTTGAATCTCGCTGACATGAATCTGACGTAAAAGTGGGGGGAATAGGATTTCCATGCTTTAAATTAATTTTTTTTTTTTAAAAAAAAAACATTACATAATAAAATAAACACAAAATTATATGAATAATGGCGGGCCCTTAACTACCGAAACCCTAAAGCCGTTAACATTTTCAAAAATTAGTTACCCCGACTCTCGCTGCCATTTCATGAAGCTATTCTTTAAACGCCATTGCAGGTGTCTCACTGCTCTTAAAACTCTTCAAAACCCATCAAAAGAAGTAGATCAAATCGTCAATTACTGCAAATCCGGTGCGCTCTGCGATGCTATTCAGCTCCTAAACTCCACAGATTTGAGTAAAGCTTCCCTCAAGAAACCAATTGTGTACGCTTCTCTCTTGCAAACTTGCATCAAAGTCTTCTCATTCAACCAGGGTCTCCAAATTCAGTCTCATGTATTCAAATCAGGCCTTGAGAATGACCCCTTTGTTGGTAACAGCTTACTTTCTTTGTATATTAAGTTGGGGCCTGATTTTGATCAGACCCAAAAAGTATTCAATGGTCATTTTGTAAAAGATGTTATTTCTTGGACTTCAATGATCAGTAGGTATATTAAGATAGGTAAACCAAAGAATGCACTTGAATTGTTTTGTAAAATGTTAGGGTTTGATGTTGAGCCTAATGGGTTTACATTGTCAGCAGTGATTAAAGCTTGTTCAGAGCTTGGGTTTATTAGGCTAGGCAAATGCTTCCATGGGGTGGTTATAAAACGTGGGTATGTTTGGTGTCATGTGATTTCTAGTTCTTTGATTGATATGTATGGAAGGAATTACGAATCAGAGGATGGACGCCAGTTATTTGATGAATTGCCTGACCCAGATGCTATTTGTTGGACATCGGTAATTTCATCTTTTACAAGGAATGGTTTATATCACAAGGCATTGCGATTCTTTAATCTGATGCATAGGGAATTGGGGTTGTTAACCGATGGGTTTGTGTTTGGGATAGTGTTGACAGCTTGTGGAAATTTAGGAAGGTTGAATCAAGGTAAAGAAGTTCATGCTAAGGTTATTATGTTGGGGCTATGTGGAAATTTAATTGTTGAGAGTACTCTTGTGGACATGTACGGAAAATGTGGTTTAGTCGATGAGTCTCAACGTGTTTTTGATATGATGCTGATAAAGAATTCTGTTTCGTGGTCTGCGTTGCTTCAGGGATATTGTCAAACTGGAGATTTTGAGTCTGTTATTAGGATTTTTAGGGAAATGGAAGAGACTGATCTCTATAGTTTTGGAACCGTGCTTCGTGCTTGCGCTGGTCTGGCAGCTGTCAGACTAGGGAAAGAGGTACACTGCCAGTATGTTAGAAGGAGTGGATGCAAAGATGTTATAATAGAATCAGCTTTAGTTGATCTTTATGCAAAATGTGGTTGCGTTGATTTCGCACACCAAATTTTTGCTCAGATGCCAGTTAGAAATTTGATAACATGGAATGCAATGATTTCTGGGTTAGCTCAAAATGGAAGAGGTGGTGAAGCTGTCAGAATATTTGATGAGATGATTAAGGAGGGGAATAAGCCGGATTATATAAGTTTTATTGGAGTTCTCTCTGCGTGTAGCCATTCGGGTTTGGTCAATCAAGGGCGAAAGTATTTTGCTTCAATGACCAAGATATATGGTATTAAACCTAGAATTGAACATTACAATTGCATGGTTGATCTCCTTGGCCGTGCTGGGTTGCTACAAGAAGCTGAAACTTTAATAGAGAATGCAGACTGTAGAGATGATTTATCTCTTTGGGCAGTTCTCCTTGGCGCTTGCACAACGTGCACAAATGCCGATGTTGCAGAACGCATAGCAAAGAAGATGATAGAACTGGAACCAGACTACCACTTGAGTTATGTTCTTCTAGCTAATGTGTATAGAGCAGTTGGCCGGTGGAATGATGCCTTAAAAATCAGGAGGTTAATGAAAAATAGAGGGGCTAAAAAGATGCCTGGCAAAAGCTGGATTGAATCGAACAGTAAACTGAATCATGATGTTGACGAGTTGAATTGACTGGAAAATGCAAAATTTCCAGTGCAAGGGTAAAATTCTGATGATGAGAAGAGATTAAATATTATGAGGTTGATGAATGAGATGCCAGGCAAATAAATGGACTAAAAAAAGCAAAATTTGGTCCGATTGTTTCACTGTACACAGAAGTGCTTCAGATAAGCAGTCACTGAAGACTGCAGTTACAGTAGTGTGGAGACAACAACCCGTGCACATCATCAAGCTTTCCTTGTAGAAAGTCTTTTGTTCTGGCATTATAAGAAGTTACTTCCTGACTTGTCCATTACATTTGACAAGTCTCTCAATTCAGGTTTAGCTCAAAGCATGAGAAAATCATTTTTGTTATTGAAAGAGATAAATCTCTCCTCCAATTTTAGTGTTGTTGGGCCTGGACCCAATTCCGCAAAATTTGCTATTTGCTAATGATACATATAATACAGCTACGTCACCCTATAATTACATTTTACTTGCTCCATCAGTTGTCTTAAAATATTCGTACAAATTTTATAAATACAGTCTTGGATGCAAGTGCAGAAGTTATAATCACCACAAAGATGACAATTATCTGTACATTCTACAGATTCAGAAAACTTTCTTCAGAATCCTCTTCAAATTCAGAATCAGCATGTTCTGGCGGTTCAAATGCAGTTCTCATTTCTTGGCTAGCAAGTTCAGCAAGATCCTGCCTGTTTGCATTCCTATAGGCATCAATAACCGCCTTGAACAAATTTTCATTGGGCTCCATCTCCCCATATTTCAATTGGCTATGAATCCTCTTTACACCTTCAACCAAGCCAGCTTTTCCATAACAACCTACGAGATTAATACAAGTAACAATGTCTGGTTCAAGGCCCTGATCAAGCATTTTCATGAACGTATTCAAAGCCTTGTCATTTTGCCCTGATGACTTGAAAGCATATATTGCAACATTGTAGACGAAAGAATCAATATCTGCTTTGGCTTTGATCAAAGTTTCACAGGAATCAAGTGCTAAATCATGCAAACCAACCACTGAATATACAGAGGTGATGACAGCTTCACTAGCATAGGGTTTCACTTCCTGGACAGATGACTGTAGCTGCTTTACAGCTTCAATTGGGAAGCCTCCCTTCTTCAATACAGTAAATAGGACTTTAAAGGTTCCATTGTCAGGCAAAAGCTTTTGAGTTACCATCTCATGCAATAATTCACCACACTGACGTAACTGACCATTAGTCGTAAAGCATGCCATTACCTGATTATAAGAAATAACATCCCTTAATAACCCTGACTGTTTCATCTCCTCCGCAACATCAATGGCTTCATCAAGCATGCCCATGCTCTTATACAGCTGCATCATTTCTGCAAATGAAACCCCATCTGCCTGACCCTTTTCTCTTACATCACTAAAAATGGATTCAGCTTCAGATACCATTCCCAGATCTGCATAAAGACTGATCATACTATTTGATGCAACAGTATCTGGACTTCCCTCCATGTCCTTCATCTTCTCATAAACTTGTTTTGCTCCTTCCAAGCACCCAATTTTACTATAAGCCTTAATCAAGGAAGTCAACACTATCTGATTTGCCCACAGTCCACATTCTCTCATCATTCGGAAATATTGAAGAGCTTCTTCAACCTTGCCAGTCTCTGCAAACCCATTGATTAAGGAACCATAAACAACTTCATTCGGTTCCACACCTGCTCTTCCCATTTCTTGGTATACATCAACCGCATCGAAAAGCTGGCCAAGACGGGCATAAGCTGCAATAATTGAAGAGAAGGTCAAGCAAGGAGGTTTGAATCCTGCCCCTTGCATTTCAGCTAATAGGTCAACTGCTTGATCCACTAAATCACCTCCAGCAAACATCTGCACAAGAGAATTATAGGTGCACTCATCAGGCCAAGTCCCATGATTTTTCATGACCTTGAACAGAGAAAAAGCTTTATCATAAAGTTTAGCCTTGCCATAAGCTTTGATCATGACATTATACTCAACAACATCCTTCTTCTGTCCCAGCAAGTCTCTCCTGCTATAGAAAACTGCCTCTGCTTCAGCCCAAATCCCCTTTTCAGCATAGACATCTATAATTGCGGCAAGTGTCTTTGATGATAGCTCACCATCCAGTTGACACTTCTTGAAAAGGATCTTAGCCTGATGAAGCAATCCCTCATTGGCATACATTTTTATAACACCAGGAACAGAATG